>BLSH010043620.1:46069-61657 GCA_018402905.1 Glandirana rugosa
TGGAGGTAGAAGACCGACGGGCGGGCGTGGGGAGGTAGAAGACCGACGAGCGGGCGTGCGGAGGTAGAAGACCGACGAGCGGGCGACATCATCTCCTGGCCTCCCTTGCTTCTCGGCATGGCCGGCGCGAGGCTGCCGGCGTCGTCACGGCTCGGCCGCCGATAGAACTTCTGAGTGGCTGCTCGCCAGAAGGCCGAACGCCGTGTCGGGCGAGGAAGTGGGGCTAGAGAACCGACGGGTGTGGTGATGGCGTGTCCAGGCACCTCCTCCACCTGGGCGGGACTGTGTGAGAGGTCCGACTCCATCACGTCCCGGAGCGACAGAGGGAGTCGTCCGGTCCTCGTGCCGTGTCCAAACGTAGAGATCAGTGCCGACTGGCATCCTCTCCGTTATACATTGTATACCCCGACTCGCCTTAGTCGTGTTGGTCGGAGACGATATGACTGACTGTCCCATATGTTACATATTGCCTCTCCTACGGTCAGCCGTGACTAGAGATGCAAACCTGTGCCGTGCTCCTGGCCTGCTGAGGGAGACAGCGAGGCCCTGCACTACCTCAGCCTGGAGAGTGTGTCAGGGCGGGTCCACCTCCTCCACGGACCTGTGCGGTAGTGGTGTGGGCAGCCAAGAGATCGGGGTGAAGGAGCGGGCTGTGCCGCAAGCCGGAAGACCGCTCGTCGGTGAGTCTTCAAGATAGCCGCCGGCTCGGCACTGCTGCGGCCGTCGGAGCGCGGCCGGTACGGCTCTTCGTTCCCTCCGGTCCTCTACTACAGCGGGCGAGCAGCCAGAAGATGGAGGCGTGCGGGCGAGCAGCCAGAAGATGGAGGGGTGCGGGCGGGCAGCCAGAAGATGGAGGTGAGCGGGCAAGCATGCACCGGAGCTGGGCGTCAGGGCATCCCCCAGGTCAGTCCCCAGGTCCCAAGATGGCGGCCGGCTGTAGCGTGAGGGAGCCGCTACGGCCTGTGGCACAGCTGTAACTGATTCCAGAGCAGGGTCAGATCAGGCTGGTCTGTGAGTGCAGAGGCTGGTGAGTCTGGGGTGAGTGGTTTAGTAACTCACCCCGATGTGCATTAGGGAGGCTGGCAGCTGATAATTCTGAGGGGAGCTGGAGTTCCTTCTAGGTGGTCTGCTTTCCTGTTAATCCTGTTTCAGTTAATATGGGTATCGGTGTCAGAAATGTCTCCAAATGGTATCATTCCGCTGCTTAAGAGATGGGAGCCCTCCTGGGTTGGTGAAGAAGAAGAATTTGTTGCATATGTCTGTGCTGGAGTCGCTAGATGTCCCAGGCTGAGCGGAGCTATGAGATCAGGCAGCCATCACAGTCCGCAGCCAGCCACGCCCCCTATTGTATTTTTTTAATAACAAAAAGTTGAAAATATCATTTTTGTTCAAAATTTTCAGTCTTTTTTCATTTATAGCGCAAAAAATAAACAACTCAGAGGTGATCAAATACCACCAAAAGAAAGCTCTATTTATGGGGGAAAAAAAGGATCATTTGGGTACAGCATTGCGTGACCGCGCAATTACCAGTTAAAGCAGCGCAGTGCCAAATTGTAAAAAATGCTCTGGCCATTGAGGGGGAAATCCTTCCGGGGCTGAAGTGGTTAAGCTTTGTAAAAAAAAAAAAAAAAACTGGAAGCTAATTGGTTACCATGCACAGCTGCCCCAGATATTGCACTCTCCAGTTGTGGTAAATCAACCCCCAGGTGTTTCATCATCATCTTATTAATAATGATATCCATCATAAAGGACATCTGGCATTAATTTTCAGAGAAGAGAAATTCAACACGTAAACAAACTGCTTAACTTCAGGAAATAGAGCAGAAAAAATGTTATCTCCCATCCATGGCTTTCACCCTGACTATTGTACTTTGGACACAATCTCTGCCGATATACAACATATATAAACTAGGAGATCAGTTGAGGTGCTGACATGTGAAGATGGCAAGGATCGTGGATAGTGATGAGATTAAAAATGAAATTTTAACATTTTCTACTAACCAATGTAAATATGGCAGTCAGGGGTATAGCAGAGTTTTGTTACAGCTCTTTGGCTATGTAGGGGATGGAAAATCCTCCCTGATTAACTCCTGTTTATCCACTTTATCTGAGAGAAAATACAGGCAGTCTGCAACAACAGATCGTTCTCATAAACCAGTAACGCTAAACAGAACATTATACATCGTCACAAACACCATCGCCATTGTGGACAACCAAGGATTTCCCAGACTGGGCCAATTGGAATCTGGTGAGATTTTTGCTCAGCTTGGTAAGTACAGTGTTGTTATTATTATTATTATCATTATCATTATTATCATGTTCTAGCAAGGCTCAATTGCATGTATCTATGTATCCCTTGTAAAACAGACAGTGTGATCCTTACAGATTGTACACTGATTTTTTACTGCATATTATCACGTATAATTCTGCATATTTATCATTTCATCTCTCCGCAGCAAATTTGGTCCCTCTGAATCAAAAAGTGGAATGGCCAAAGGATTTTTTAGAATTAATGACTAGGATGGAGCAGACAGACATGGATACTTATTTTTCAGATCTTATCATTCCTGTATTTGTCTACAGGTAGGACATTAGAAGGATCTTATTACTCACCTGTTATGTACAGTTAAGTGATCACTCTATCCCAAAGTGATATTTTAGTTCTGAGTGGAGGTTGCTGGATCAAATCTTTAATCTTCTTAAGTCCATTTATGTGACTTTTGCTGCTCCTTACACATTCACTTAATGAATTTCTATAGACTTATGGATTATTTTAACTATTGGTCTATTGATTGAGCAACAACTTTGTCATAATTTAAGATAATACTGTCTTGCAAAAAACAACAGCTTATACTTGAACTCTACATGCAGTAACTTTGAGTTGTGCATGGAAAAGATATATACAGTACAATCACGTTTTGTAAAACCCTACCCTTGCAGAGCCATGAGTTTAATCACTACTGCTACACCCCCAAACACAAGTTGTCATTCAAGAACAAGAGTCATAATCCTCCTTTCCTTTCCTCCTCTCCTCACCATCTACATTTCCTTGTTCATTGCATGCTGCTGAGCTAACACGCTGGAGATTTCCAGACCTAGCCCAGTTGAATTGTACCTGTAATGCTGGCCATACACGTTTGCAGACTGAACAATTATTCATCAGTCAAAAGTGAATTGACCACTAAAGCCTCGCACACACGGAACGACGATCGCATACAACAGGTCGTACTCGCGACCGTTGTATGCAAAATCGATCGTCCGTATGCGCGATTTGAACAGTCGAACATACGACGGTCGTACAAGGGAGTTGTATGAGCAGACTAGAAAACTTGGTCGTACCGACAAGCTCTCATACGACCGTTGTATCGTGTGTACAGAGCAGTTGGTGCAACAAAGTTATATTGTGCAAAACACGCATGCTCCAAAGTCAGGAATGGCCGGATGCTAATTACATTCACCAGAACATTCTTATGCGGTCGTACGATCATGTAGTGCAGTCAGTATGCTACATACAACAGCCAACATACGATTTGCGACGATCGTACGTACGATCGTCGTCCCATGTGTACGGGGCTTTACTGACATAATAAACTTGTTTACATGATCATTTCTATCAGTGGCGTTCAGTGCTTTTTTTTAGGGGGGGCAGCAAACAACCCCCCCTCATTGGTTGGTGGCATCAGCAAAGCCCCACCGCACTCCCCCAACCGGCACTTACTGGAGCAGGCAGCAGCATGCTTCGGTGGGCAGAAGTGGGCTCCTAGGGAGCGGTGGGCTCCTCTGTAATCAGTGGGCTCTGGTGGCAGTGGTGCCTCCAGTGGCATAGACGGGTTCCAGACTCGGCGTGCTCCTGTGTCAGCAGTGGCTATAGTGACATCGGTGGGTTGCAGGCTCTGTGGGTGACTCTTCCCTTCTGTTCCTAGGCATCCAATAGGATCACCTAGGAGTATAAGATGGGTATAAGACTCATTCCGATTGGTTGGGAGGAGGATCAGAGTTGCAACAGCGAATATTTATTACCTGTTGCAATAACCTGGGTGGGATCGGGATACAGTGCTCTGTGCCCTGAGCTCACCCTATTTTAAAGCCTATTAGAGCCTCTGGCTCTAATCAGGTGCTTACAAAACACCCCCCACCACCCCTGCCATAGGAATTCATGTGTCTGACATCCTGAAAAGGGCCGGGTGCATGGATAGGGAGGGCGGTGGGGTTGTTGGGGGGGTGGCGCCCGTGCGCCCTCAATGGAAGGGCCGCCCCTGGTTTCCATGTTCGTAGTGATTGTTTGCAAAACAATAAAGACATATATACATTATAAAAGACAGAATATTATTTCCTTTTGATTATAACATACACATATACACTTTCATTGAAACGGTTTCGCTTCAGATCCATTGACATTAGCCGGGCCCACAGTCAAAATCATCAGTAAAATTGTGTTCATTAGCAGCGCGATTGTGGCACAATCTTTCAGAATCCGTCCAGTTTCGGCCAAAATTCTGTACATGTATGGCCAGCATAAGACTGGCCACAATTTTCAGAAATTTGACATTCTAGCAGGTATACAGCTTGAACCTTTATTAAAGGTTTTGTATAGATAATGTTATGTTTTCTTTTTCATCATGTTGATGGTATAATAATGTTTACAGCACTAAAAGAATGCTTCTAGAAGAGGATATAGAAAATATCAAAACATTCATAAGGATCTGCAGAAGGATAACAGGTACTATAATACAGATTGGACGGTAATGAATGTTGACTTATTCATGATCTTGTTTTATTGAGAGTAAGTACAGACAAAAGTGATTCTTTGACCTATAAATTAATTCTTTCCATTAGACCCCTTTCATAGGTGATCCGATCAGGTCTGCATGTCAGTTATCCTGCCAGACCTAATCGGATGGTCCATGCATTCCTAGGGACAGGCGGGTGTAAATTGATACCCGTTTACACCCATCTATCTCTGGGTCCAATCTGGTCTGCTTAAAAAAACAAAACAAAAAAAAAAACAAAAGATCCATCCTCATCTGTTTAAGCGCATTGGATAGCAAGGTAATTGGGTGTAAAAGGACAATAGAGTCCTTTACTCCCAGCCGCCCATGTAGCAAAGCGGGCCTGTGCATAGTAATTGGTAATGGTAAATACTCATGAATGCCTTTTCCTTTATATGTCACTGGAGTGTTACTGACAGCCACAATTAGCTGCTTCAGGGGCGTAACGATAGGGGTCGCAGGGGTTGCAATTGCAACCGGGCCCCATGGTCCAGGGGGCCCATCTGCCTCCCTTGTACACATGGATAGGAGGGATGGCGGGGGGTGGCATTTAGGGGAACCAATCTCCTCCATTTTCCTCTATCCAGGTTACTTGTCTTCTGCTGTTCCCAGGGTCCCTGTGTGCTTTCCTGGTCCCCCCACAGAGCTGCTGTTTTCCCCTCCTCCTCTCTCCTGTCAGCTGCTGTAGAAGATGAGTCATGATGGAGAGATGGGAACAGGTCGCTAAATGTGTAATTTACCGGCTTCTTCCATTTCTGAATGGACAGAGTCAGTGATTGGTACCAACTGGTTCATTCATAACTGAAGCATAGTAAACTGTTTTTACTATACTTCAGTTTCTGAATGAATGGAAGGCTCGGTGCACAGCTATTCCTGTTCATTCATTCTGTGCAGCTGAGGCTACAGAGATGGAGATTTAGGGCTGAGGTTTGTTTAGACCCCTGATATCTCATCAAAGCCCCCCAACAGAGCTCCTAAAAAAAAAAAAAATTAAATGGTAAAAAAAAAAATAAAATACAAATAAAAAACTACTGACACCAGTGGGGGAACTATCAGGATTGCAAAGGCTGCAGTTGTGACCGGGCCCTGGCATTTCACCACCATGGAGAGGCCTGAAGATGGCAGAAAGGGGGCTGCAGAACTTGTGAAAGGGCCCCGCTGCTGTACCATTATAAAGGGACCCGCTATAGGAGTAAAGGGCCCCAGGATCAGTGGGAAGAGGGAAGGGCCCTGGCCAGGGATCAGGAGGGCCCTTCATAATTTCTTGCACCGGGGCCCTGAAGGTTCTAGTTGGAAGTCTAGAAGTGAAAGTTGGTTCCGGTGGCTATATGGTAAGGTACTTTTTTCCCTCAAAGAAGCAGATCTGTAATGAAAATATAATGTGGATGGACACTGTTCTATTATTAGGCTGCTATATCTCTGATAGTAACAAAGGGAGCGCTTGCCAGATGATATATTCTTCGATGTGTATGGAGGAATGGCTGGTACATAAGTTCATCTCACTTAACCACTTCAGCTCCAGAAGGTTTTACCTCCTTAACCACTCCCTGCCTGCCATGTAATGGTTAAGTTATCCTGACCGGCTGTCATATGATGTGAAGCAGGATAAGCTCCCCCGCGGGGGAGTGCAGCGTGGTGATCGGTGGTGTGGTGTGTCAGTCTGACACACCACATCACTGATCTCAGTAAAGTGCCTCTGATGTAGGTTCTTTACCATGTGATCAGCTGTGTCCAATCACAGCTCATCACAGCATAAACAGGAAGAGCTGTGTATCGGCTTTTCCTCCAATAACTCTGACAGACCCGAGTAGAGGAGAGCTGATCTGCTGCTCTCCTCACTTGGGGGTGGAGGCGTAATGCACTGATTATCAGTGCAGCCCCTCAAGGATGCCCACCCATGCCCACCAAGGATGCCACCCAGGTAGGCCCACCCATGACCACCAGGGTTGCCAATCAGTGCCCATTATTGGTGCCAATCAGTGCCCATTAGAGGTACCAATCAGTGCCCATCAATAATGCCTGCCAGTGCCTCCTCATCAGTGCTGCCTATCAGTGCCATCTATCAGTGCCCATCAGTGCCGCCTCTAAATGCCCATCAATACCATCTATAAGTGCCCATTAGTGTCACCTATCGGTGCCCATCAGCGCCACCCTTCAATGCCCATCAGTGCTGCCTATTAGTGCCACCTCATCAGTGCCCGTCAGTGGAGAAAACTTACTTATTTCAAATTTTTATAACAGAAACAAAGAAAAACTTTTTTTTTTCAAAATTTTTGGCAAAAAAAAAAAACAGTGGTGATCAAATACCACCAAAATAAATTGGTGGGAACAAAATGATAAAATATTTTGACTGGGCAATTTGTCAAAATGCGACAGTGCTGAAAGCTGAAAATTGATCTGGGCAGGAATGGGGGAAAGTGCCCGGTATAGTAGTAGGTAATTACTAGGCCATTTTTTTGCGCTACGGCACTGCATTGCTTTAACTGTCGTTCATAAGATGCTGTACCCAAATGTAGCACTGCCCTCTTGAGGGTTGCTTAAGAAATCAATTCCCCCTTGGTCTCCAACACTCTGAGACTCCTCTGCCACCCCTAACACTCTGGGTTCACTCATATTGCAAGGTTATTTTTAGTTCACAATTACTGTATATACTCGTGTATAAGTCGACCCGTGTATAAGCCGACCCCCCTACTTTTGCCCAAAAAATATGGGAAAACGTATTGACCCTTGTATAAGCCTAGGGTGTGAAATGCAGCAGCCAGAACACAGGGACAGGGAGCCAGAACACAGGGAGCCAGAACACAGGGACAGGGTGCCAGAACACAGGGACAGGGAGCCAGAACACAGGGACAGGGAGCCAGAACACAGGGACAGGGAGCCAGAACACAGGGATTTTAGCCAGGACACAGGGATTTTAATGCCAGGACACAGGGATTTTAATGCCAGGACACAGGGATTTTAATTCCAGGACACAGGGATGTTAATGCCAGGACACAGGGATATTAATGCCAGGACACAGGGATATTAATGCCAGGACACAGAGACTGTAGCCAGAACACATAAGGGATGAGTAAGGTAGTTTAGTTTCACATTAAACAGAGCTGTGCTGCTTCTAAGAGCTGTTCTGTGCTTTGTGTGATTAAACACATTGGAATGTAGAGAATGCTGAGAATGCAGAGAGAGAGCTGCAGCTCTTCATGGAGATCAGGAGGTGGGCGGGACTGAACAGCTAACATCAGCTTGTCCCGCCCACCTCCCGACATCAAGCTGAGAATCTGACACCTCTCTCAGCATTCTCTACATTCCAATGTGATTAGCCACAGTTACAAAGCACAGAACAGATCTTAGAAGCAGCACGGCTCTATTTAATGTGAAACTACTGATCACCACAGACACTGACTCGGGTATAAGTCGAGGGGGGTCTTTTTCAGCACAAAAAATGTGCTGGAAAACTCGACTTATACTCGAGTATATACGGTATATAGTAATTGAGACCACACCAACTTCTAAGTTCAAGATGTTTATTTATTGGCAAAAGATAAAACTTTGGCATAAGACTCATGTCTTCAAAGGCAATAACAGTTAGAGTCACAATAAAGAATCATAAAGTATCAACTTAGATTGTAATATTGAATTAGATAATAGGAGTAAATTAATAAAAATATTCACTTTTCCCTTTAAACTTCTTTTAGCAACTTTATCCAATGTAGATTAACAGTCTTCCCATTGAGCTTAATCAAATATCCTGCAATCAGAGAAGGTACAGAATATAAGGAGTATTTACGTATTGAAATAATATATGTTAATGAGTCTTCTATATTCAGATATCAGTATAGATATATATGGATATGACTCCTGGGTATATTGATACCACCACTCAATGGGATAAATACAAACTTAATATAACTATATAGCAGTTCTGTTATAATCTTATACATGAACTAACAACATTAATACATAACTAAATAGGTTCTCCTGTTCTGATTCACTCACTGGAACTCAGTATCACTGCAGCGCACTGGGTCATTGGATAAATTTAGCCAGCTGGATCACTAGATTTAGGCCGCAGGCCGCAATCCGGCTGACAAAGCACACAGGTCTCCCTTGATTGATCACGCCATCCCAAGAGACTGGAGCTAGCTCCTCCCTTTACTTAAATAGTTTCCCCCCACAAAGCATTGTTCCTCCCAAGAGCCTTTACTGCAGCATTGCACACTGGGAAATTAAGTCCTTCCTTTGCAAGGTCCGATGACAAGTTTCCTCTGTGACACTACAACTCCCACAAGGCAGCATTTCTCACATGACCATTACATTTAACAATCTCAGCACTAGGGCAAAACATCATAGCATTCATAGGCAATAATGTTTCTATGTTAAAGGAGCACTTTGAGACTCCTGGCTACACAAATAAAACTGATGTCCTTTTTTTTCCCACAAATAGAGCTTTCTTTTGGGGGTATTTGATCACCTCTGTTACTTTTTGTGCAATAAACAAAAATAAAGCAATGATTTTGAAAAAAAAAAAAACAATACTTTTTATTTTCTTCTATAAAACATCCAATAAAAAGACCAATATGTATTCTGCTACATATATTTGATAAAAAACCCCAATGAGTGTATATTGATTGGTTTGCGCAAAAGTTATAGCGTCTACAAAATAGGGGATAGATTTATGGCATTTTTATTTTTTATTTTTTATTTTTTTTACTGGTAATGGAGGCAGTGATTTTTAGCAGGGCTGCAACATTGCGGTGGATAGATTGGACACCTAACTGACATTTTTTGACACTTTTTTGGAAACCAGTGACATTATTACAGGGATCAATGCTAAAAAATGTACTAATGACACTGGCAGGGAAGGGGTTAATATCAGGGGTGATCAAGGGGTTAACTCTACATAACTTGGTTTAACTCCCTGGGTGTGTTTGCTAACTGTATAGGGGATGGGCTGACTGGGATAACACAGATATCCATCTTCCTGCATAGCAGAAAGACAGGATCTCAGTGTCATCCTCTGTCAGAATGAAGATCTGCTTTGTTTACTTCAGCAGATCCCCGTTCTGTCTCTGCGGGGAACGATCGCGGGCAGCTGGCGGACATCGAGTTTGCCAGACCCGCTGATTGGCACCTCCACTGGCCAATCGCCCACAGATGCTAGTGCACGAATCACCGTAGCAGTACGGCGTTTTGTGCAGCCGAGCCATCTTGCCACACTATAACTGCGGCGGGTGGTCAGCAAGTGGTTGAAGGACTATTTGAAATATTTGATTGTTATGAGCATAAAATACCTCCAATGCATTTCAGGAGAAAAAGCCTCCCCTTCTTCAGGGCTTGCGCAATCAATGTTATTAGTATCACACCAGAATGCACAAAGGGACCTGTGTTAGGCCCTGTTTACAATGGCATTAAAAGCAGGAGTTTGGGGTGCATTTTTAACTCTCCTTAAATGCCTAGCAAAGCAGTTTGCAATTAATACTATGGACAGCACACAGTGCTGTTTACAGTGCAAAGAGTGGCCCCGATCCTTCTCTTCTGGGGTCCTTCAGCGGCGCTCCTGGCTCCTTCCCTTCTCTCACTGTCCCCTCAGGGAAGCCCTTTCCCTGGGGGCAGCTGTGCGATTGTGCTCCCGAGTCATGCTGCTGCGTCCATTGACATAGACAGCAGGACTCGGCCCCGCCCCCCAGCTCCCGTGTCACTGGACTTGATTGACAGCAGCAGAAGCCAATGCTCCTTCTGCTATCAATCTAGCCAATAAGGACAAGATCCAGCGGCTTGGAGCTGCTAGTCTCGTCCATGGCACTGGAACAATTGGGGTCAGGCAAGTAAATGGGGGGGGGGTTGGTTGGGGGGCTGCTGCTACACTAAAGGTTTTTCACCGTAATGCATAGAATGCTTTAAGGTGAAAAATCTTGAGGGTTTACAACCCCTTTAAGTCTATGGTAACACACCATAATCTCACTGGCATGTGTTTGCAGCGAGCTTGCCATGTGGTTGTGGAGAGTTAGGCCTTATTCACAGCAGCCAAGCAGAAAGCTAGGTATCATGGGTACATTTTTTAATGCTCATCAAGCTCATGTCAAAAACGCATAGGTCTTTTGGGGAGCATTTAAACTTATCTTAGGCCATTTCACACTGGGATGATGGGGCGGTAGCAGTAAAGAACCGCTAGTTTTATCGGCGCTTTACCGCTGTTATAATTGCATTTTTTTGTGCCAATTTTGGGGCGGCAACAGGGCACTTTTAACGATCCCACAAGGGGATAAAAATGGTTTAAAAGTGCCAGCACTCCGCCAGTGGCTGCTGGTGGTTTTTTTTGGAGGGGGGGGGGGTGCAATAATCAGCAAGCACAGACAGCGAAACACTGAAGGGTTAATCCACCCCCCAGCCGGCCCCAGGCACTCGGGGAAGGACTGAACCCGCGGGAGGTCTGGACTTCAGTACTTAAAGTGGCCGTGTCCTCTCCTCTTTGCGGGCAGCAGCAGCAGTGGAGGTGCCTGTTCTGGTGGGCGCCTCCACGCTGTGTCTCTTTTCCTTAGCACCAGGCATCCAGTAGGATCACCTGGCGCTTTGGCCAGTCGGGAACCAGGTCTCACAGACCTGTCCCCTGATTGGCGGGGAGGAGTGTTAGTGTGAAAATAGCAAAAATTAATTTGCTATGGTCACACAATTGGGTGGGATTGGGGCCCACTCTCTGCGTCCCCAGCCCACCCTATTTTGAAGCCTATTAGAGCCTCTGGCTCTAATCATGTGTTTTAAAATGCAGACCCCCGCCTATCCCCACAGTTGTAATCCATGCGTTCAGTATCCTGAAAGGAGCCAGGCGCATGGATAGGGGGCGGTGTTAGGGGGAGCGGCGCCCGTGCAACCTCAATTCACGGGCCGCCTCTAGGCTCCACGATTCCGAGGTGGTGTTCAGCTGCTTCGGAAGTGCTGGCCATTGATTTCAATGGCAGGAGCAGTGTAGGAGCGGTGTATGCAGCCCCAAAAAAAACTGCTTGCTGGACTTTTTTCCTGTCCTGCAAGAGCACTGCCCCAATGTGAAAGCACTCTGGCTTTCACACTGGGGTGGATTGGGTGGAGTTTTTCAGGTGCTTTACAGGCATTATTTTTAGTGCTAAAGCACCCGAAGAATGCCCTAATATGAAAGTGGCCTTAAAAATGCATTAAACACGTTGCAGATTCAACAAACAGCTTGCGTTAACTCTATAGGTGTGTTTGTTAAGTGTCAGTATTTTGAGCAAGCGTGAACAAGGCCTTAACCACTTGCCAACCACCCTATAGCAATTTTACGGCTACAGGGAGGCCACGCAAGTGCACGCCACCAGAGGCTTGCTCCCACTGTGATTCTACACAGCGGGCGCTGATCAGCGGGCACCGCGGACCCAATGTCCGCCAGAACCCGCTGATTGTTCAGGATACAGGCAGATCACCGTTCTGTCAACAAGGAAGACATTGATCCTACAGTAAAACACAAGCTAGGCACACAGTTAAACCTTTGATTGCCCCTGATGTTAACCCCTTCCCAACCAGTGTCATTAGTACAGTGACAATGCATATTTTTTAGCACTGATCACTGTATTAGCATCACTGGTGACTAAAAAAGTGTCAAAAGTGTCAGTGTCCAATTTGTCCACTGCTATATTGCAGTCCCGCTATAGGTCACTATTCATCATCCATTACTAGTGAAGAAAAAAAAATCCATAAATCTGTCCCATAGAGTTTGTAGACGCTATAACTTTTGCGCAAACCATTTAATATACGCTTATTGGGATTTTTTTTACAACAAATATGTAGCAGAATACATATTGGCCTAAATTGATGAAAACATTTGATTATTTACATTATTTTTATTGGATATGTATTATAGCAGATAAAAAATATTGTTTTTTCTTTTCAAAATTGTCAGTCGTTGTTTGTTTATAGGGCAAAAAATAAAAACCGCAGAGATGATCAAATACCACCAAAAGAAGGCTCTATTTGTGGGAAAAAAAACTTTATTTGTGTACAGCATCACACAACTGTGCAATTGGCAGTTGAAGTAACGCAGCAAAAAACGGCCTGGTCATGACGGGGTAAGTTTTCTGGAGCTGAAGTGGTTAAAAAGAGAAGTATAGGTTTTCTTTTTATTTGATATCTAGGTGGATGCAGCATTGGTCTGATGCTGCACCTGTCCCCTGGCACCTCTAACACTGAGAATTGAATGATCGAACACCACCAATCGTTTGGTTCTCAGTGCTTCGTGTGCAAAGAGCTGCTGACTGTCAGTCACCGGCCCTCTGCTCTGACCCCCAAACTCACTGGAACACTGGGCTGTGGGGAGGGGGAGGCAGGATTAGCCAGGTGCCTGTCCAGGCATGTGACATCACCCGACAGCGGACTTCAGCCTACTGTCTGCTGAAAACGAGTCACAGGAGAAGTATAGCTAAACGAGCTTTGGTTGTACTTCTCCTTTGAAGACAAACTTCTCCTGATGACACAACCTAGCCAGCTGCCTTTTGTGCCATTAGGAGACGCTAGTCTTCATCAAGCTTTAACACGGGTCCTTATTTCATGCTCCTAACCAATAAATGAAGAGTTGGGCATGGACATAAGCTTGTGCTCGTTTGGTTTATTCAGCTCCATCCTGTAAAGTAAATATGATCCAGGTGACTATATACAGCGGTGGCTCTATAATTAGGCAAATTAGGCGGTTGCCTAAGGCCTTGCACTTACAGGTGCCTCGCAGCCACCTAATTTGCCTACCGTGTGTGGGAGTAGGAGAGACTGTCCCCTGGTCGGTGTCCCTGGACCGCACTGGCTGTAGAGCACCGCGGGGCCGCATGTCCTAACGTAACAAGAGCGGCTTTTTCCCCGAGTCCCGGGCTCCTCTTTCACTCACTATTTGCAGCTGCTTAAACATGCTGCCCCACCTACCACACACTCTGCCAATCAGTGGTAGCATTACAACAGGATTCTGCAGCCCTGTTCCCTGTATCCAATGAGGGCGCTGATAACATCTCCCTCCTCGCCCTCCACGTGTGTCTGGCCCTCTGTACTGTGTATGTAGTGAGTGCACGGAGGACCATGTAGATCCCGAGAAGAGGGGGAGCCTGAAGGTGATGGGTGGTGTTCTTAGGACTGGACACAGGTAAGCTGTGCCATTGCTGCATATTATCTTAGTGGCTCTGTGCAGCATTGTCTATAGGAGCTGTATAGTGTGTGCTGGGAGCAGACTCAGACCTGGAGTGTGGATACGGGGTGGGCACTTGAAGTTACTGCTAATGCCAACATAGTTATTTGCTATGTGGGCATGAACAATTCTGTACAGCTTGGGGCCCTCACCACATCATTTATTTGCCACAATTATAAAAAAAATGTGCAAGCTCTAGATCATGTTAAGAGCTTTTGCAGGGCAAAGGACACGCAATCTCTGACCGTCTCCTGTATTATGGACACACAATCTCTGACCGTCTCCTGTATTATGGACGCACAATCTCTGACCGTCTCCTGTATTATGGACACACAATCTCTGACCGTCTCCTGTCTTATGGACGCACAATCTCTGACCGTCTCCTGTATTATGGACGCACAATCTCTGACCGTCTCCTGTATTATGGACACACAATCTCTGACCGTCTCCTGTATTATAGATGCACAATCTCTGACCGTCTCCTGTATTATGGACACACAATCTCTGACCGTCTCCTGTATTATGGACGCACAATCTCTGACCGTCTCCTGTATTATGGACACACAATCTCTGACCGTCTCCTGTATTATAGATGCACAATCTCTGACCGTCTCCTGTATTATGGACACACAATCTCTGACCGTCTCCTGTATTATGGACGCACAATCTCTGACCATCTCCTGTATTATGGACGCACAATCTCTGACCATCTCCTGTATTATGGATGCACAATCTCTGACCGTCTCCTGTATTATGGACACACAATCTCTGACCGTCTCCTGTATTATGGACACACAATCTCTGACCGTCTCCTGTATTATGGACGCACAATCTCTAACCAACTGCTGTATTATGGACGCACAATCTCTTACCGTCTCCTGTATTATGGACGCACAATCTCTGACCGTCTCCTGTATTATGGACACACAATCTCTGACCGTCTCCTGTATTATGGACACACAATCTCTGACCGTCTCCTGTATTATGGATGCACAATCTCTGACCGTCTCCTGTATTATGGATGCACAATCTCTGACCATCTCCTGTATTATGGACGCACAATCTCTGACCATCTCCTGTATTATGGACGCACAATCTCTGACCGTCTCCTGTATTATGGACGCACAATCTCTGACCGTCTCCTGTATTATGGATGCACAATCTCTGACCGTCTCCTGTCTTATGGACGCACAATCTCTGACCATCTCCTGTATTATGGACGCACAATCTCTGACCCTCTCCTGTATTATGGACACACAATCTCTGACCGTCTCCTGTATTATGGACGCACAATCTCTGACCGTCCCCTGTATTATGGACACACAATCTCTGACCGTCTCCTGTATTATGGACACACAATCTCTGACCATCTCCTGTATTATGGACACACAATCTCTGACCGTCTCCTGTATTATGGATGCACAATCTCTGACCGTCTCCTGTATTATGGACGCACAATCTCTGACCGTCTCCTGTATTATGGACGCACAATCTCTGACCGTCTCCTGTATTATGGACACACAATCTCTGACCGTCTCCTGTATTATGGACACACAATCTCTGACCGTCTCCTGTATTATGGATGCACAATCTCTGACCATCTCCTGTATTATGGACGCACAATCTCTGACCATCTCCTGTATTATGGAC
>BLSH010043620.1:72188-92594 GCA_018402905.1 Glandirana rugosa
AGGGGCTGCATGCAAAGTAGATGGCTTTGTATCAGTACCCCGACATGGAACAGAAAGAAACCCACGGCACCACTCAAATGGACCCCCACATTTCTTGGAATAACCTGACGATAGGATGGTTGCGGCCCTCCGCCTAGGCCAATCGGGAAAGGTGATGGAGACACCAAGTGGGTTCGGTTGAGACGATGTAGTCCTGGGGTTCTAACAGCATAAATAGGGGTCCCCCCTGGGCCCGACCTCATGTCGGTTTTGCGAATACGCGAATGTAGACCATTCGTCAATAATCTACACTCCACCTCCATAGTGATAACTTAAACTTGATAGTGTGCCACCAGATATAGACACTTCTAATCTCAACTCGCTTGTGGACCTTCAAGCCCAAGACGACCAGGCAGGCTTGAAGCCCTGTTTCCGTGCGATCGTTCGGGTTCCGTCCGGACCCGGACCCGGACTTTGTCCCGAAGTTCGGACGGACCAGCAGAACCCGAACTTCCAGGTGTTCGCTCAACTCTAATCTTCACAGATATAGACCACCGTGTGATAGTTCAAATTCAATAGTGATACCTCCACCTCACATCTAATAACTGCTTACCAGATGTAAGCGCATAAGCGTTTTGGCTGTACTCCAGCCCGGGTCCCCCCTGGGGATAAATACGACAATCTTGGGGTCCTGATGTAGCAGAGTTGGCTTGGGTGAACCACAGAGGTAGTGGAAAGGGCTAACCGGATCCGCCTCCCGGCGTTGGTAGGATAGCAGTCCAATAAGGTTCTTTACACCCCCAGGTAAACTCACCACGGCACCCAAAGAAAGACAAGGTACAGCCCCATGACTATGTTTCGGTAGATGAAACGTACGTCGGGGAAGACGCGCTGACGTCACTGCCATTGACTGTTTGAAGTCTACAGCCGGACGACTTAATGTTCTTGGACGCCCTTGTTGTTTTTATCTGATGTAAGTGCAATACTTTTATTTTATTAAATCCACTGAAACGGTATCACACTATCAGTACCTTCTCTTTCTTTGGGTGCTGTGGTGAGTTTACCTGGGGGTGTAAAGAACCTTATTGGACTGTTATCCTACCAACGCCGGGAGGCGGATCCGGTTAGCCCTTTCCACTGAACACGGTGGTCTATATCTGTGAAGATACATCTACATCTCTACTTTCATCTACACCATTTATGTTTATTTGGACTGTATGATTTACATGTATTTATGGGATGCATGCTGTATGTATCTACCTACCGTCATTTTAGCGCAACCTGTTGTTTATAAAATTATATTGGGTGTGTTTGCACTAAAATCACTTTTATTATATTGTACCCTAAAATATGCATTCGATTAACAATTGTGCAATATTTTGCCACAAAAAAAATTGCAACTATCATCTTTTTATTCAACAGAGTTCTGCTTTCAGAAAATATTTAATGCTCTGGGGGTTTTAAGTAATTTTATGGCCAAAAATGCAGATCTTTACATGTGTGGAAAAAATAGCTCTAGAGCCAAAGTTGTTAAGTGAGATAAACTTTTGCATCAAGCACTCCAATGTACACATCCAAAAGCCATATCTTTCATTTCATTGTGAAGAGGCAGAGGACCCATCATACCCAAGCTGGTGATCACTGCCTTTTTAAATCAGCCTGTTTTCAACCAGGCACCCTGGGATACCTTCATGCTTCTTCAAGGGAGCCTTGCCAAATACCTAAAAAGTGCCCAAACATTTTATATAAGCCATTGGGTGGATCAAGCCTGCCTTTTCGTTACACAAAACTGTTTTTCATTGTGCACATCACAACCTTTCAGCCACTGGCGTTGCAACAACCAATTATGTCATTGGTTGATAAGAAGGATGTCTGGCACCTGCACGGCATCCTTATTTGCCCCTCTCGTTAGCACTGGGGTCACATTAGCTGAGTGAGGAAGAGGAACTGAGGGAGAAGAGAAACACTGGAATACTAGTCAGTACCCATGTGCAAAGGTGAATTTGCTTTGGAATAATGAATCACCTCTAGTGTTGGGTGTCCTACATGTGTGAATGTTGCTGCATTATGTACAACAATTAGTTTAACTTTTTACATTTTAGAGCAAAATGCCTTAAGAATGTGCATACATTTAAAGGGTGCCTTGACTGAAAGGAGGTTGAGAAACACTGATCTAAATCAATAACAGTGCTGATGCTAATTAATAGCAAAACTCTGGATTATGTGGTCCCATATCAACATTTTGAAGGGGCATCACTTCTATTTCTGATTGGATGCAGTGTTTTTTTATGATCTTCCTCGAGCAAGCAACCACAGTGACAATCATAGATCCCACAGCTTGGACTGTTGCTATGTTGGTGAAAGCAAGTACTGATTAAATACAAGATCCTCCTGTAAGCAATAAAGCATTTTCTTGTGTAGTGCTACCCCTGTAAGGGCCACTGGATATTGTATGTCCTCTTGTGCTGCCCTGACCCTAGAAAATTCCCAGCCCCTCTGACACTCTAGGTTATACCATGATGTATACCCCTTTAAATAAACTACAAACACATTGTTAACTGAATTCAGCAGACATCTGTATTGACCAAGACAAACAGTGGGCTCAAAAAGGCGTGAGTCAGCCAAACCCTGGGGCAGCCCCCAAGACTGGTTGAGTTGGACACATGGCAGTTATGTATGTTCCGAATAACAAAAACAGACAGTAATGAATAAGAACACTTGAATATGCAAAAATAGCAGACACTAAATAGTGGAACAAGCCCAGAAAGCTCAATGGTGGAGGGGGACAGTGACTAGAGAAAGGCTGCCTGCAGGGGATTTTACTCCTATAGAAGGGAAATTTGGGCCAGCTCACACCCTTCAGATCATGGGATAAGGATAGTCCAAGTGAACACAGTCTTTGCCAGCACGTTGGAGCTCAAAGATATGAAAGGAAATCCTTTCACATCTTTGAGGGGAGAGGGTTCAAGCAGTTAGCAAGCAAATAAAAGGTACAGCAGGAGTGGCAAGTCCCTCCGTAATCTGGGTTATGAGGTCTGCATGCAATGTCTATGTTCTGTATGTTGCTGAAAAGAAGGGTATTTGGGAATCCTGAAGGTAGTCAACTCACACAGGGCACACTCAGGGTCTATATCCCAGACAGTGCAAGGATGGATGCAGCATAGTACAGCTTTCCAGGTTTGCACCCACAGTGTGGCCATCAACAGGAGGGACAGAGGATCCTGCCCCTCTTAGACAGGGTGAACAATGTCTCACCAGAGTCCTGGTAGGCCATGGTCCTAGCAGCTGGATGGCAGCTCTCATGCTCACTGATGGATCCTAGGGAAAAGAGAGAGGGTCTGCTGAAATCATCTCTTCAAATAGCCTTTCCCATAATGCCCTTCTTAATTAGAGCCTTGCTGGGAAATGTAGTCTAAGACAGACTCAGGAGTCCAGTTATGGCTGAACACAGGACTACAAGTCCCACTATCCTTTGTGTTTTGGCTCAAAGATGTGATGCAAGCAGTCACAAGAGTGCAGGATTAAGGGAAAACGGGAACAGTCTGAACAATGAAGGTAATATCTACTCCGTTCATATTATGGCAGACTGCACCTGGCTACACTTGGAAGAGGGCAATGCTAAGAGGTTAGCATTAACCTTACTTACCCCAGCTGGTACACAATTCTTCATACTCTATATTACCCTTAATCCCTACATTAGGTCCAGAACGATCCAATGATACATAGCACCAACTAACAAGTCATTTTAATGCACATACATCTTCCTAAAGGGACGTTGTATGAATAATAAGTATAAGATGCAATCATTACTAATGCAAGTTCTTCCTAATCATTGTGCTGTTATTATTATTGACAGGAGTTGCTCCCACCATTGTCCTCACTCACAAAACAGATGGGAATATTCATGATATGGAGAAGGCCTTCAGAAGGATGGGAGCAGATGAGATTTACAAGCTGGAAAATTACACAGATACAGATCATGATAGAGATCGTACAAAAGAAGAGGAGATTCTAAGATTTCTCTATGGTTCCATACAAAATGTTAAATTTTACATTGAGGGGGAACCGAGGGATCCTAAGAGAGAAAAGAGTGAAAGTAAAACATTCCTGCAAAGTTATTTTCATGAACAAGAAATGGCTAGGAAGGAGTACAAAACAATGATGACTAAACAAATGATAAGAGATCTTATGAAAGACATATAGTTTAACAAAAATATGTCGTTCTATTTATGTATGGTGACATTGCCCTATCATTAATAATTTTTGGAGAAATGTTTAAAGTTCATGGTATGAAATAATTTATAATTAACTCTCCATTAGCAGCAAGATAACCAACAGCAAAATCGTTATATGTCCAAAATGTTATAAGGCCTTTAAAACTGAAATAAAATGTTGGTGTTTCCACTAATAAACATTTTATGGTATCCTAGGAGACTTTTATAGACAAAGTGTTTCTTTCTTCCTTTGTCTTCCTGTAATCCTCTCCCTCAATGTTATATTGAGTTTATGACTCCTGTTGGATTTTCTATCTGTCAAACTGAGGGGTAGGAATCTCTTACAGACCACGTGAAGTTACACTGCACAAAAATGTCAGTTTGTGGCTTATAACTAAAGTGTTTGCAAAAACATTTTTTAGCTTGGATTGGCCAGCACAGTGGCTAAGTGGTTAGTGCTTCCTAGTAGCACTGGGGTTGTTGACTCAAATCCCAACCACGGCACTACCTGAATGTTGTTTGTATGTTCTCCTCGTGCCTGCCTGGCTTTTCTCCCATACTCCAAAGACATGCTGGTAGGTTAATTGGCCCTAGTGTGTGTATGAATGTGAGTTAGGGACATTAGACTGTAAGCTCCTTGAGGGCAGGGACTGATGTGACTGTACAATATTTGTAAAGCGCTGCGCAAATTGACAGCGCTATACAAATACCACTAATAAATAGGGAAGGGTTATACCCCTTCAATGTTTTTGTTGTTACATACCAGATACACACTGTACTTCCTTCAGCATACTGTAATTACTTACAAACATACAAACAAAACTTGTTTGAAATATTGGACTTTACGGGTACAAGAAGAGACAGTAAACAATACCATAAAACCATAATAAATCATATCAAGTTTATTTACAATGTCTATAAAAAAGGTCCATAGGGTTTGGATAAAAAACATGAATATAAGTAACAAAAAAAATGAACAAAAGGATACATTTGTCACATGTACTCTATAGCCAACTAAAATGAAAAGACTCCTCTAAATGTGTCCAAATCAACTGTTCAAAATACAAATAGCAGATGAGGGTCTCTCTTCCATATACTGTATGTCAACATTGTCACATTTCATGGCCCGAGGCCGCTTCCTCAGGACAAGACGGTTTAGCATGGATACACTGAATATGAATACAGCACAAACAAAAACATTACATATATACAGCATCTCAGCATATACAATGCTATGTAAATCAATCCAATGCTCACATGGCAACAGGTTATAGCAGTGGTTCTCAACTCCGGTCCTCTGGACCCCCCAACAGGCCAGGTTTGCAGGATAACTGAAATACATCACAGGTGATATCATTTGCTGTTCAGTGATTGCAGAATTCTAGTCTGCATCTCCCTAAGGTAATACTGAAAATCTGGCCTGTTGGTGGGTCCCAAGGACCAGAGTTGAGAACCACTGGGTTATAGTAAGGACATAATGAGGTGGATTTACTAAAACTGAAGAGTGCAAAATCTGGTTCAGCTCTGCATAGAAACCAATCAGCTTCCAGACTTTTTTTTGTTAATTGAACAAGCTGAAGTTAGAAGCTGACCAGTTTTAGCATATCCTCCCCAGTATGTCTGTTGGGTGAACAAAGGGGGCACTAAAACCACAGTAGAACTTTACTGTCGAACACCTGGGATGGAAACTGCATTGACTGGATCAAGGAGCCAGTGCATGAGCTCACACATGGACATGTGAGTACTATTGCACTGTTCATCACTCCGATCTTTGTCATGTTTTTCAGCAGATTATGAGCTCACATGTGTGTGTGTAAGTACAAGTTGTACTGTTATTACTTCCAGCACATTTCATGTTTTTTTAGCTCTTCACCCAATAAAGTGGAGTTTTTACTTATGACTATACATGCTTCTGTGGACCAGATACTGTGTACACACTGCTAACATGTGCAACATACTTTGATGTAGTAGCACTCCCTTCTCATCCACCCATTTCACTTCCTCTGCAACTGGACCCTGTGGCTCTATGGTATATATACCCCCACCTCATGTATGATGCTACTGCTGGCACCACGTTGGCACAGTTGAGGATGTCATCATTTTGCAAGATGCTGCTTGGAACAGAGTAAATGAGGGACATGCCGCCCCAGAAAGTAAGACCGTTCATACATGCATGAGCCACACGGTGGAGTGTCGACCATAGGGAATAGCCAAAGGGGAGATGAACAAACCCTAAAGAGGGAGTAATTCAAGCTGACCCCACAGATGCTGAATGACCCATTCACCTGCCCCCACCAAATCAGTCACTTAGACCACCAAATTCTCCCCATTGAAATGGTAAAATAAGAGTGGCATGCATATGTCCATTAAGATGACACAGCCAGTCCTTTGCCGCCATAGCCAAAAAGATGCCAGGGCAAATTGACAATTATACTACTAGGTTCTTTAGATAGTATACATATACTGGAGTGTAAAGCTACTGTACATCCAACAATAAAGCATCAATAGAATAAAATGTAAGTATCAGTATATACTATAACAGGTTCATAGGCATGCACACAGGGTGTGCCAGGTGTGCCTGGGCACACCCTAATTACCTAGTGAGCATTTGCATTATCGTTCTGTGTAGCAGCAGGGAGATGGGATAGATCTTCCTCTTACCCGCCCTGCCATAAGAGAAGTGCTTACACACTTCTCTATTACTGTGCTGGCAGGAAGATCAGTGTGCCAGGGCAATTTATATAGACACATGCATGTGTTTTTGAGCTGTGGGGTGCACATCCTAATGAAATAGGCTGCACATACCTATGAACAGGTTCTATCAATCATCCCCATAATGATACAGATAAAATATATGTTAAAATAAACCGTAATAGCCCAGCAAAATTGTACCTGGATAAATATCTATGCAACCAAGGTATTGGCATTCCTCTCATTGAACTGATAAGTACCCCCATTCGATCTAACACAGGTACAGTACCAATTGGCAAAACTCATCTTATAAGAAAGGTTTGGGGGCGTGGCCTGACACAACGAGCGGTGGACATCTTTTCTCTGAGCTCCTGGGCTCCCTGATTCGAATCCACAGGAATCCGCACTTTAATCAAAGCGGTGAGCGATTCAACCTACGCCAGTGTGCACACATAGGCTCCTTACACTCTCCCGAACCAGTACTAGATCCCTCAGCGGACCGATGGCTAAGAACTAGTGACTCATTCAGATTTACCTCAGACGGCCGCCGCCATCTTGCGGCCTAGGACGCCGGCTCCTTCAAGCTTAACACTTCCTCATCCACTCCGTGGGCAGCCCCGGACGCCAATCCCCATCCCTACAGGGCAGGCCAAGGTGGTCCCCAGCCAGGGCAACAACAACAAGTCGCCGGCGAGGACGCGGCGCACTGAGGCCTAGTGACGGCCGCGAAGCTGCGGGCTACATTTAGGGACGGGAACCCGGCGCTGCCTCCCGGGACTATTGTGGACAAAATATTATAACTCAGCTGTCCCTGCACAGGTTGTAAAGAGCCCTCCCACTCTTACAAGGCCGAGCTTTTACAGATATATGTGAAAGGCATACAGAGACTGTCCTCATGAAGCCCTCATCCTAGGGCTCTAGGATTATCAACAATACTAGTTTTATCACGCTTGCATGAGTCCTAGGCCGGAAAGCCTTTTCCCGAGTACAGGCTCAGCAGGAGGACACTGAGGCCTAACACACCGGCTGCATTGATACACCCATCCAATTACTGATTGTAGCCATCATAACACTGGAGATCCTACGCTCACCTCCTCAGTTTTATCAACACTCCTGATTTCCAACGTAGACAGGATCAAACAGGGCTCACAGAAGCAAACTGTTGTCTGAACCTTACCCTGCTATAATTTCTAGGGCTCTAGAAGGACACCCTTCACAACCAACACCACCCATAGCAAACAGGATCAAAGGGCAATCTTCACAGAATACGCAGACATAGTATTACAGGTTGTAGTATAATTTCTGCTATTCATCCTGCAGTTTAGATTATATAGACTGACGTCCTGATTAGTGTTGAGCGAACCCGGACTGTAACGTTCGGGTCCGTACCGAACTTTCGGGTGTCCGGGACCCGGACCCGAACACGGACATTTCAAAAAACGTTTGGGTTCGGGTTCTGGGTTCTGGTAGTTGATCACGCATGTTGAATAGCTGCAGGGCAGCCAATCAACAAGCGTTTCACTGGTTTGCCCTTAGAAGCCATCACAGCCATGCCTACTAATGGCATGGCTGTGATTGGCCAGTGCATCATGTGACCCAGCCTCTCTATAAGCTGGAGTCACAGTGCTGCATGTCACATGCTCTTGGGTTAGTGTAGGGAGAGGAAGCTGCCGGCGTGAGGGAGAGATTACAGACATTTTAACATCTGATCCTGCATCCTGAGATAGATTACTACTGCTGTGCTGTTGCTCTGAGAACAGATAGCAGAAATTTGAGATTTCACATACCGCTGCTTTGAGTTGCAGATTGCAGATCAAACTCTGCATAAAACAACGATCGCTACGATCATGCACAAAGATCAGATTGTTTGGGTAATTTGAGATTTCAAATACCGCTGCTTTGAGTTGCAGATTGCAGATCAAACTCTGCATAAAACAAAAATCGCTACGATCATGCACAACGATCAGATTGTTGGAGTAATTTGAGATTTCAAATACTGCTGCTTTGAGTTGCAGATTGCAGATCAAACTCTGCCTAACGCAACGATCGTTACGATCGTACACAACGATCAGATTGTTGGAGTAATTTGAGATTTCACATACTGCTGCTTTGAGTGACACATTGCAGATCAAACCCTGCCTAACACAACGATCGTTACGATTGTACACAACGATCAGATTGTGGGAGGAATTTGAGATTTCACATACTGCTGCTTTGAGCGATCTGACTGCACTAGGTAGAGGCTTCTGCTTAGAGGGACAGATTCTTGTTCAAAAAACATTCATATACTTGTTTTTTTGTACAGCCATTCATATACTTGTTTTTTTGAATAGGCCTCAATATTTTGGGGGCTACCCCAATTATAAACAAACAAAAAAAAAAAAACCATGTTGGCTACCTCCTCCTCCTCCTCGACCACCGCCACTTCCACCTACACTGCCATGGTCACGGCCTAGTCAACCTCTAGGCTCCTACTCCACATCCACCCCCCTTCCCATTTTTTTTATTGATTGTAATTTATTTTCCCTATCCCCATTTTTTTGTAGGGCACTTGCCCTACTCTTACCCCCATTTTACTTCCTTTTGCATCCCTCTAGCACTTGCCAGGACATTGTTACAGCCATTTTTGTGCCTAAAAGTTTGGGTCCCCATTGATTTCAATGGGGTTCGTGGTCCGTGCGAGCGTTCGGGTTCTGTCCAGACCCGAACCCGGACTTTGTCCCGAAGTTCGGCCGAACCAGCAGAACCCAAACTTCCAGAGGTTCGCTCAACTCTAGTCCTGATCTCAAAACTAGAGTACGGGGAATATAATACATGTTACCTGTCTCATACGTGGTCCAGTCTTATGTACAAACAGAGCTTGATGGATGAGTAAGCATACAGTTTTATACCGACCGGAGAAATACAGCAGTAACGCTAGCTAATTCGCTGCCACACACGCATAGAAGTCGCACCATAGAGAACATCCAAGACATGAATCGGAAACGGAAAGAATACCGACAACCCAAAAAGTTAACTGAATTCTTTTCACATCCAGCTAATGGGGAGATACAAGATAGTACCCAAGGCCACTCATCCGGAGCTGATGGATCTTATACAGACCTTCCAGATGCAGAGGCAGAAGAAGTACTAGTCTTACAAAACCCATCACCCACCTCACCTCCATCAACAATATCTTCCTCTATCAGCAGCCCTGCCAAATCCAAAATGAGATTGGACCCAACGGCTCGGGATCTGGAGGCGAATTCTACATCAGCATATTTTCCTTTCCCACAAGACCAAGCTTCACCAATAGCTGCATTCCCCACAACAAACCAACCGGTGCTAGACACCACATTAAAGGAAATGCTCATCTCATTACAATTGTCCCTCCATATTGAAATTTCCTCTATGTTCACCAAATTCTCAGAAGAGATGCACTCCACGAACAGAAGGGTTCATCACGTAGAAAACCAAGTGGGTCAGTTGACGAAAACGGTAAATGACCTGGTAGATGCACAAGAAATTATCCGAGATGATCAATACTGGATGAAGGTTAAAATGGCAGACCTTGAAGACCGGTCCAGACGACATAACGTTAAAATAAGAGGGATCCCAGAAAATGTCCTCCCACCTGACCTCAATGATTATGTCAGGAACCTAATCACAACACTTCCCCCCGAGCTTTCACCAATGGAAACTATAATCGATCGTATACATCGGCTTCCCAAACCTCCACATCTTCCTGCAGAAGTTCCTTGGGATGTTTTAATGAGAATACATTTCTTTCACACGAAAGATCAACTCCTAAGGAAAACAAGACAACAGGAGCGTCTTCCAGCTCCATATGCCAACCTGCAACTGTATTCAGATCTCTCGCAATTTACTAGACAACTAAGGAAACAACTTAGTACCATCACCAAGCCTCTCAACAACCATAAAATCGTATATCAATGGGGCTTCCCCACCAAGTTGGTAATTACCAAAAATGGAGCCAAACATCACATTACCTCAGTAGAAGAGGGCCTCCAACTACTTCGATCATGGGGTATCGTACCAGACCTACCCACGACGTCCAATAGCCGACAAAATGAGAAAACAAATCCACCTACTAGAAGATACTTATACATCCACTTCTTCTTAACACTTCTATAAGCGTTACTAATGATCTTCCCAGTTATAACTTCCGGTTCGGTACCTGCTCATCGCAGTCAAATACACAAACTCAAACCCCAACCTACACAACAGCTCCTGCTAATACTGCTGTTGACCATTTGTTGTTTTATTTTCCCTTTTTTTACCTGTTTTTCCCTAGCCCTCTCCCAATCCTGATACAGTCCTCGTATACAGTCTTCATCCATTACCAAAAGAGAGAATTGCCTTCCACACTATCGCACGAATACCTATACATTCCCTCAGGGAAACTGTAAGTAACCCACCTTTTAATTTCAATCTCTCACAACTCACCAGCTAAGATGCTCAAACTGCTGTCACTCAATACCAAGGGACTGAACCACCCTGCTAAAAGATAGTCTTTGTGGCGCCAATGCAAGAATCTCACTGCGATATAATCTGCCTACAGGAGACGCATTTCAAACTTAATGAGGAACCTAGATTCACCAACAAAAATTTCCCGAACATTTACAAAGCATCGGGTCCTACAAAAAAGAACGGTGTGTTGATTGCTGTCAAAAACACTCTCTCTTTTTCTCTCTACAACTGCCTGTTAGATCCAGAAGGTAGATATATCGCCCTTGATTGCATGCTGGACAACTCTAGATATACAATTGTAAATCTATATGCCCCGAACACAGGCCAGATCAAATTACTTAAAGGCCTGATGAAAAAATGAAAAATATTTTGCAAAGGTTACTTAATAATTTGTGGCGACTTCAATATTGTCCCGGACACTAATGTAGACTCATCATCTAAGACCACCAGACTCACCTATGGGAACCTTCTTAAGGAATAATGACCTTTTTGATGTATGGAGATGCCACCACACAACTGAACGTGACTATTCCTACTTCTCACATCCCTATAACATATACACACGAATTGACTACTTCTTAGTGGATAAATGGATCCTACCCAACATTTTGGAGTCAACTATCTCCACGATCACATGGTCTGACCATGCCCTGGTCACCATAACTATTACAAACGCTCAATCCCAATCTCCCAAGAAAATTTGGAGAGCTAATTCATCGATTATTCATTCAGACATTTACTCTCAACACATCAAAAACGAACTTGAAAACTTCTTTAGTATTAATGAGGGAACTTCTTCAAATAATACCATATTATGGAATGCCCACAAGGCATTTATTAGAGGAATCCTCATTCAGCTAAATGCCAAGGAGAGGAGAAGGAAAGCGCAGCATCTAGATAAAATTACAAACTCCATCAGAGAAATCTAAAAAAAAAAAAACAGTCCAACCCAAACGCATCGCTAAAAGATCAGCTAATACATCTCAGACAAGAATTAGGATCTCTCCTCTTAGAATCATTCGAACAGTCTCAGAAAAAATTCAGGGCACAACATTATGCCACTGGGAATAAGGCAGGGAAAGCAATGGCACTCAGAATTAAGGGTTATCACAACAAAACTAAAATCTCCCATCTATACCACCCCACCACTAAACAGAAACTCATAGATCCACAAGCCATTGCTGACGCTTTCAGTAATTATTATAATGGGCTATACAATCTAAAAGACGACCCCACTTCTATTCAACCATCACTACATGACATTGATTCATTTCTACAAGAAATCAATCTCCCAAGGATTCAACCTGACCAACTCCTTAAGCTGAATGCACCATTCACAATGCATGAAGTTATGGAAGTTATGGCAACCCTCCCGTCCAATAAATCTCCTGGCCCTGATGGTCTTACAGGAGACTACTATTAAAAATTCAAATCTATTTTGGCTCCCTACCTGACATTAGTTTGTAATGATGCTGCTTCCTCTTCCTCTCTTCCACCTGAAATGTTAAAGGCACTAATTATCACTTTACCGAAGCCGGGGAAGGATCCCACCGCACCCCAAAATTTCCGGCCTATATCCTTGCTCAATATTGACACAAAAATGTATACAAAACTAATAGCATCAAGATTGGTAGATATCATGCCTACCCTCATTCACAGAGATCAATCCAGTTTTACCAAAGGTAGACAGGCCTACGATGCAACCCGTAGACTCATAAATATTATACATGAAGTAACAATTACCAGAATGCCTTCTCTGCTCCTATCTCTGGATGCAGAGAAGGCGTTTGATAGAGTACACTGGACCTACCTACAAGCTACCCTAACTAAATTTGGCTTTAAAGGCCATATATTGTCAGCTATTATGTCATTGTACTCCACACGCTCTGCACAAGTCTATACCTCTGAGATGCTTTCCAAACCATTTAATATTAGCAACGGAACACGACAAGGCTGCCCTCTGTCTCCAATTATTTTTCATTTAATGATGGAACCACTGGCTGAACACATTCGATCCAACAAACACATCACTGGTGTCACTATTGGCTCCATAGAACACAAAATTAATCTGTTCGCAGATGATGTGATATTAATCATAACTAACCCTATGATTTCCCTGGCTTTGGTAAAATCCACTCTTCGTAAATTCAATGCTCTTTCCTATTATAAGAGTAATGAAACTAAGTCCTCCATACTTGATCTAGGAATAGATGGCACAACTAGCAACTTATTACGCAACCTGTACTCATACTCCTGGGCTGACAAGGGGATTACTTAACTAGGAGTCACTCTAACAAAATCCACAAAAACAGTATTTACTAACAACTTTATTGAGGCCAGACATATGCTTATGCAAGAAACCAACAAATTAGCTAAATTTGAACTTTCCTGGGCAGGGCGTCTAGCGGTGTTTAAAATGATAGTTTTACCCAAACTATTATACCTATTTCGCACACTGCCTATACACCTTACTCACAGATACCTTAAATCTCTACAAACTATTCTACACTGCTATATATGGCAAGGGAAAAAACCTAGAAGCACCCATTCTAGACTCATTAAAAATAGATCGGTTGGGGGTGCAGGCCTTATTGATATTAAAGACCACCATTTAGCCACAGTGCTTACACAATAGAAGGAATGGCTAACGCCGAATCCCAACACACTGTGGGCGGACATAGAGACCTACATGGTTCCGGGTAAAAACCTTAAACTCTGGCTGCTCAGCTCAATAACCAAACCTCCTCTCCTCAATCTATTATCGCCGACTATCCAAGCCTCAATCAAGGCATGGAAAGCTCTTATACACTTTAAGTGGACCAACACCCCTACTACAACCGTACGATTACCTTTACAAATCATATCTTTGTTAACCCCAGATATACACATACCAAAATGGCTGAATGACATAGCACCAGACACTGACAAACTCCGTAATCTCATACTCCACAAAACTTTTACCCAAGTGCAAGCACAATACCAAACACCCAGCTCAGACTTCCTTACCTACCATAGGATCCATCATTGCTTAACTTCACATCCTCACCTTGAAAGTGAAATACCCACGAGTATCTGGAACTATTACTTTATAAACAATACCTACACCAAAGGGGTATCCCGAATATATTCGGTTTTACGGGAAAAAACACGTTTTACCAAATTTAAACCTTTTACAGAATGGGAATCAAATTTCCATACAAGTTTTACAGAAGATCAATGGCAATCAGCCATAAAATCAATATACAAAGCTACAAAATCCACAGCATTTTGGGAATTGTCCCAAAAACTGTCTTCCTGGTGGTATCTAACTCCTCAAAAACTAGCTAAAATCTTCCCTCATCTATCACCGCTTTGCTGGAGAACATGTGGTCTAGAAGGTCCACTATATCACATCTTCTGGACATGCCCACAAATAGCCCCCCTTTGGGCTAACATCAACGCACTAATCAATTAAATTACACAGCTCAATATCATACTGTCCCCACAACTGGCAATTCTCAATATTACCATTGATTTAATTCCATTGCAATTCAGAGTGGTGATCTCTCACATCCTCCTAGCAACCAGGTTGCTTCTCGCTAGAAATTGGAAGTCAAATACAATCCCGACATTCACTGACATAGTGGTTCTAGTACAGTCCCACTATACATATGAATCTATATTCACACAAGGCAAACCTATGCAACAAAAATTTTCGCACCTTTGGGCCCCATAGGTAAAATGGTACTCTAAATATGTATCCTAACCTACAAGACAAGGACTGTTCTCATACAGATATACCCCCCTCCCCCTTTGCATTTCCTGTGTTCAACTCCCACATGTGATATTAAACATCCTGCATTATACAACATGGTTCATAGCGTTGATACTCTGTTAATTCTATACAAATACTGTATGCTCCTTTTCTTTGTTACTAAGTATGCAATGTTGTTGGTTACTATATAAACTCTTTGAGTACTTCTTCACCGAAAAAAGCGATAATGTATACATTTACCATGCATTCATGTATTACATGTACTTTGAAAACTTAATAAAAACTATTAATAAAAAAAAAGAAAGGTTTGAAGTTGGGTTCTTTATTGAAACCAGGAGGGAAAGTGGCCTTAACTTCGTAGATCCATCTCGCCTTGTGCTATAGATTTGTTTTTATCAAAATTGCCTCATGAGGGTCCTCATGAATCAAATTGCAAATTGGATCATATTTACAGTAAATCATAATTATATTATATTCCCTCATGTCTCCCAATAAGAGTAAAGAGTTTACTATTTCTGATATAGTAAGTGTGGTCATCGATTCTGCACCAGAAAGGGCATTTAGTTTTCCTATGTAAAGGGCACCACACTTGAAAATATAATGAATACAGCCCGAGTGTTTGACAATGCACATAGTACTTAACCGTCATATCATATTGTTGTTCTCATAAATCCATCTACACATTGTACAATATTCACACATCCCGCAACTGTATGTGCCTCTACAATATTCAAGTGCATAGTTTGTCCCTTGAAAGAGCTGGTTCCTAGTGACCAAATATTAAATAGATCGGGCTCTCCTAAGAAATCTCTGGCATTCTTTAATATATTTTGTGGGAAAGGGATCACTTGTTAGTAAAGGCCAATATTAAGTTGAAATTGTATGAATCTGTCCATGCTGTCTGAAAAATGTGGTAATTAGCCTCATGGAGTTAGATTCAACTCTGTTTTGTGAACAAAGTAACACATCATGTTTACTGTTGTTATGCACTCTAATATAGGTTATCTTTAATAAGGTTTTTGAGTACCATCTCTGTAATAAAGGGACCTGAGTGCTTTAGCTTCATGGCAAAACTGTACCTCACTAGAGCAAGTATGCATGAGCCTTATACAGTATATTGGCTATATGGAATGATTGCTACTAAAGGCCTCAGATGAACACTATTGGCATGCAGGATCATGTTGCCTGCGGAGGGCTTGTGAAAGAGAGTGGTCACTAATGAGCCATTTTCCTCTATAATGATTTCAATACCTAAGAAGGGAATACTTGTAGAGCTACATTGAATGGTAAACGTAAGGTTCCAATTGTTTTTACCCAAAGCAGACATAAATTTAGAGAGTAACCATTCAGAACCAGTGGAACCATCCATTAGAGGTGCACGGGCACTGCCCCCCCATCCATGCATCTGGCCCCCTGATCTACATGCAGGGTGCCAGACGTATGGATTCCAATGGGGGGTGTTTTTTTTTTAAGCACATGATTAGAGCCAGAGACCCAGTTGTGTGACAATAACGAATTAATATTCGCTATTGTAACACTCATGCTCCACCCGGCAAATCAGGAAGCGAGTCATGAGACCTGTCTCCCAACTGGCCGAAAGGAGAGCCGATCGGATTGGCCGCCAAGAGGAGGAGGGGGAGACACCAGGGAAATGAGACAGCAGCTGCCCGAAGCCTGGAGAGAAGCTGCTGCCCATGAGATGGGGTAGATGCAGGCCCTGACTGATTGACCAATGGGGGGATGCTGCCCACGACCCAACCAGGGTGGTGGTGGTGGCAGGTGGATTTTTTGCGCCCCCCCCCCCCCGAAAAAAAAAAAACACCAGCCGCCACTGTTCAGAACCATTCCATACCATAATCATGCCATCTATGTAACAGTAGTAAAGCAAAATGTAGGGCCAAAACTCTATATGAGTATTATGACAAAACATAATCCATTCACCCAGCCCCCCCAGTGGTCAGTGTGTGCCTCAATATTGAAGAACTAAATTTGCTGCAGGGTGTGTGACCTCTTTCTTTGAGGAACTCCTCTACCAGTCGGAGTCCCTGAACATGTGGGATACTGCCATAAAATATTTCTATGTCTATAACCACTAATAGAGCTAATCGGGATATTGTAATATTCTCAAGCAACCTAAGCAAATCTGGTGTCTCTTTGATGTACACAATCGTAATGCTGTTATATATGGATAAGTAGGTATCAATCAAATCTAATATTTAAATGAGTCCAGCTGTATTAATGAACACTACATCCCCTGTATGTATAGAAAAATATTTTAAAGGGTAGCTCCACTTTCATGGGAAAAAAAATTAGCAAATAAATAAAAAATAATGTAGCGCATATAATTGCGACACTAATAATATTGTGATTGAATGTTATTAAAAATGACATTTCCTTTTCAATCTGCAGCCAATCAATCTGTGATTTTCTGAGAATGCATTGCAGTATGGCTACCTGGAGCTGTTCTGTACACAGAATGTGTACTGACCACTCCCCAGAAACATTTCCTGCTTGTGTGTTTGGCTCACCAATTTTCCCAGATGTCTGCACTAAGATACAGAGTCATATTTTAGGCATCACCTGCAGCAAAAATCTCATTTTTTGGAGAGAAACTTCCAATAAGAACACTTCTAAAGGGACGCAGGCCCAGCGGATTTCCTCATTAGTGCCCTGCAGCTGCACACCTGACTGATAATTATGAAACCACTCCCATTAAACTCACTCAGTACAGACACACAGACAAACACAGAGGGATTTCTTCAGAATAACAAAAGGTAGGAATCTGCAACATAGGTTGATATAATCCTAGCAATGTATAGAGATCCCCCAGAGGGGAATGTTTTTTTTGTCAACAAAAGTGGAGTTACGCTTTAAATAAATAACTGGATTTTTAAAGTGTTGAATGCCTTCTGCTAGAATAATTCACCAATGTAATCTCATTTTCTAAAAAAAAAATGCATTTTTTATTGCAAAACCATTAAAATGCTTGGGGTATCAATCCCCTTAAAATCATAGATTCAGCAAACCATATTCATTAAAGCAAACCCCATAAGAAGATGGCACCTCTCTTAAATAACATATATCAAACCATGCAATAGATATGTGTGTGTTACATCAGAACATATATGGTATCAGGCATTCCTCAAGGGGAATAAGGGGTAGGGTGCCTTGACCCGACATGTTGCGCACTGCAGGCTTCCTCAGGGGTTCATGGGGTGCAATAGGGTATGGTTGCTGAAATGCAAAAAAAAAAAATAAGTAAGAAATAATATATAATCCAATACATAACACAAAGTTTAATGTGATTATTATACCATACCAAAACTTAGAAAGTTAGAATATCCGATGATGGACTTCCGGTTCCGGCGCCTGCATGTGAGGAAGCAAGAGACAGCTCCTCCGGGCAGCCTACCCTTAAATCTGCCTAAAAATTCGAGCTTGCACTCACCATCCACGAATCCGCCCTCACCCCTCACTGAGGACTCCCCCCGGGCATGGACCGATTCGTCCTCCACGGCCCTCAGCAGCCAGACCAGGGACTACGCCAGGATCCAGTCTCGGCAAAACCGCGGGAGTCCGGCATGGCGACGGGAACGCAGTCTGCCACGAACGCGGGTTCGGCAAGTATTCTGTTCGTCTCCTCCACGAACCTTCCCACGCCACAGAACGATCCCCTTTCTAGAACGCCCCCACCTCGGCTGGTACCTTCGCTTCTTCGACTATGACCGTTCCTACGCTAATGATCGCTGAGGAACAATATGCAGGACTGGCACAGGCTGTAGCAGCCCTTATACTTCCGAACATCACCGCAGCTGTGGACAACGCAGTAGCTAATGGCATAGCCCAGCTACGGAAGGAGCTCGGAGACCACTCAAAACGCCTGAACGACCTGGAATCACGTGTTTCGGATATAGATGATGAACTGCACAGTGCAAGATCTTTCGAGCAACAAGTAACAAATACACAACAATATATCTTGGAAAAGTTGGATGACTTAGAAAACCGATCAAGGCGCAACAATTTGAGGATCGTGGGTCTTCCGGAGTCCTTTAACGCCGACTCACTGCAAGACCTCTGCTCCAAACGCATACCCACGGTGTTAGGAATCACCCACCTCTGTGTGGTGGAGAGGGCCCACCGCCTTGGATCTCCTTCCAACGACAGACACACACCAAGACCCATCATCGTCCGCTATCTAAACTATATGGACAAGTCCATGATTCTGAGCTCATTCCGCAACTCGAAATCGCTCCAGATAGATGGGCATAAACTTCTTTTGTTTGCAGACTACTCTCAAGAGGTATCACGACGCAGAAAAGCCTTCCAACCGATTTGCCAGATGCTCTATCAGAAAGGAATCAAGTTCTCGCTAGCATATCCTGCAACTCTTCGCTTCGCGGACCAACAAGGAGAACAAAAATCCTTTTCTCACCCGGAGGAAGCGCTACACTATATTCAGGATTATCTCCACATCCCTATGGATACCACGGAGGCCACCCCCTCTTTACGCCTACTAACACCCAGAGACCAACGTAGTCCCAGGAAGGACCCTCCAAAACGCCAACGCCGCTCCAGGGCGGTGACTATGGAGTAATCCACAGGCTTGACTAGCTCAGCTTAGGAGGTAGCCCTTCCTTCTTTCTTTCCTTCAACCCTCCGGAAACACGCCCGTCGTCGAGACTTAACACTACCGATTAATGACTCTCTTACACCACTATCTTGAAGAAACCTGGATCTCTCTCCACCTGGCCGCGGGGAATACCTGTCAACAATCTAAAGTGATGTGACTACGGACTGAACCCCCACCCAACGGAACACTGGGCAAGACCCCTCTTGCCTCAACCGCCGAAGACTATCCTTCAAAGAGGGCACCATAATCCCTTCTCAGCAAGCAAATCCCAGGCTCCCCGGTAAGGCTGTCCAATGCTTATCGCACCCACATGGGGAAAAAAGAGAAGTGCTACCTTTCAGAACTCCCCCCAGCCCTTTCTTCCCATTTAGCCCCGGTTGGGCCATCTCCCTCTTACCTCCCCCTAAGTCCGAGATACCAGACAGACCAGCGCTCACTCAGGCCAGACAGACCATCACCTCCGCACACCCCTCACAAACACCTACCACTAAGCTTTAACCTCTTTCGACATATCCCCTCCTTCCATACACCCATAACATGAAAGTGGTGTCCTGGAACGTGAAGGGACTACGTTCACCTCAAAAGCGAATGACAGTCCTTAGACATTTAAAACGCCTGAGGGCTGACATAGCGATACTTCAGGAAACCCATTTAACACCCGCAGACTT
>BLSH010043620.1:117370-128035 GCA_018402905.1 Glandirana rugosa
TCGTATCTTACCCGGTCAAAGATTTCTATCCAATGTTTGTTGAATTATGCTTGCTTAGGTGCTAATGACCCACCTATCTTTAGAAACTGGCCCATTCTATGCTAACTACAGTTGCAGGTAGTTCTGGACGGTGTAGTCCAACAATATCCCGGTGTCTTCTCATCCCCTATCCTCAAGGCAACAGGCTTGCCTTGAACCTTCCAGCCTCTTTCTCCCTACTCCTTTACCCCATTTAGGTGGCATAGCAGGACTGCTCCCACCTCCAGTTCTTGTTCTACATTAGAAACCCACCCCAAGCCAGGGACTCCCTCATTCAGGGGTTATTACTGTCTCCAAAGCCTGCTCAGGGTCGCAGGCCACCGGCTCTTGAACCCCTCCATTCCGAAATCCCGCACCCCCCAACCATCTGGTCAGGTCTGGAGAGCTAACACCCCGGGGACACTTCCGTAGCATCTCTCAATAACAGAGACTCTAGTCCACCTTATACGTGCCCCTGAATCCTGCCATTCTGACAAACAGCAACATGTTGAATCCCCCATACGTTCAGTCCCTGTCTCTCTGAAAATATGCTCACATAATGTTAGAGGACTAAATCTTCCTGAAAAGAGGAGCAATGTACTGGCAGAAGCACACAGGCTGCGAGTCCAGGTGCTCTTCTTGCAGGAAACACATTTTCTGACAACCAAAATCCCCCGGCTACAAAATCATAGGTTCCCTAGGGCCTTTCACTCGACCTGCCTGGACTCTAAGACGAAGGGCGTGTCGATTTACTCGCAAAGTCCTTCAATCTTACCGTCACAGACCAACTCCTTGACCCAGAGGGTAGATTTATCTTCCTGAAGGGTACATGGAACGACAAACCGCTTACACTGGCAAACATATATTGCCCCAACATTAAGCAGGTGTCATTCCTCAGAGAGGCCCTGGCGAAACTTACACTGTTCAAGTCGGGCATTCTAGTGCTAGGGGGAGACTTTAACATCCCACTAGACCCGGTAGCCGATACATCTACAGGCACTTCGACATTGACATACACATCCATTAGACAAATAAAATTACAACTAGCCTCCCTGACACTTCATGACACACGGACAACCCTCCACCCGAGGGATCGCGATTACACGTTCTACTCCACGCCACACCGGCGATACTCGAGAATAGACTATCTATTCATACAGCAGTCTGACCTACAGTACCTCCAACAGGCCACAATCGAACCGCAATACCTATCTGATCACAATCCTATTACTGCCACCCTTGTCTTCCCAACCACGCGCTCCTATACGAAGTTCTGGAGATTAGATGCATCCCTTCTCACAGACCCCAGCAATTTAGCATGCGTACAGCAAGAGCTTTCGGAATACTTTAATTGAAATTATACCCCGACACCTCCCCAATGACCCAATGGGAAGCGCACAAGTGCGTTATTAGGGGCGTATTCCTCTCCATAGCAGCGCAAAAGAAAAGGGAACACCTAGCATTAGTAAATGACCTGATGTCTAAAGTGCGTGCGCTAGAAACCAAACACAAACACTCTCTAGCGACTCAGACAGCCCAAGAGTTAGCAGATACCCGCGCGCTCCTGACTGAAGAACTATATCGGAAAGCTAGAAGACGTTTGACCCTCTCTCACCGTTTATTTTACGAACAGGGCAATAAGCCAGGTAGACTTCTAGCCAGAGCGATGCAGCAGCGTAAACTGAATACCACAGTTCACCACATAACCGACCCCTCCTCCAAAATACACTCTAGTAACGAGGCGATAGCTCAGCAATTTAATTCCTCTATGAAAATCTGTATAACATACAACAAAATGAACATGACCCGTTAGCAACTTCGAAACGCCCAGACATAATCAAGACATTTCTACAAAAATACAGTCCCACAACCCTAAATACTGTTGAAGCAGAAGCCCTAGACTCGCCCCTGACGCCAGAGGAACTCTATACTGCGATAAAGAACACAAAGCCAGGCAAGAGCCCGGGTCCAGACGGCCTCACGGCGGCCTATTATAAGACATTTCTCGACATCCTCTCCCCGCGCTTCCTAAAGGCGTTTAATTCCCTAGATTCCGCATCCTGCGACTCCCCACGCCTCTTGGAGGCTTACATTGCTGTTGTCCCGAAGGACGAGAAAGATCCAACCATATCCCTCCTAAACGCTGATGTCAAATTATTCGCAAAAATTCTGGCAACACGATTATCTGCTCACATGCCGTCTTGGATCCATCTGGACCAGGTAGGGTTTGTCCCTGGGCGCGAAGCCAGGGACAACACTGTAAAAGCGCTGAACCTCCACTACTGGCTCACAACACATAAACAAGAAGGTTTCTTCCTGTTGGTCGATGCGGAAAAGGCATTTGACAGAGTGTCCTGGGAATACATGGAAGCGGTCCTGAACGCTATAGGCCTTGGGCCCCGTTTGTGCGCGCTTATCATGTCACTCTATACGAATCCCAGTGCTACAGTGAAAGTGAATGGACACCTGTCAAACGCCTTCCGTATCCGTAACGGGACCAGGCAGGGATGCCCCCTGTCACCTCTACTATATATCCTCACACTAGAACCCTTGCTACGCTGCATAAGAGCAAACCCTGACATAACAGGAATACGGGTCCGAGAACGGGAATATAAAATTGCGGCGTTCGCAGACAACGTTCTACTCTTTCTTACTGCCCCTCTAACCTCCCTTCCCAACCTCCTGCAGGTTTTTGAACATTTTAAGCTGATATCGAACCTAAAACTTAACTACTCCAAATCATACGCGCTAAATGTCTCCCTCCCTTTAGCACTGTCGGAACAATGTCAGAGTAATTTTCCATTCCGTTGGAAAAGCGACGCAATTCAATATCTAGGTATCCAATTACCAGCCTGTCTGTCCGAACTCTATCAAAGGAACTTCTTAGCGGAATTGCAGACCATCAAACAGGACCTACACAGGTGGGGGAATTCCCAAATTTCTTGGTTCGGGAGAGCGGCCGTACTTAAAATGACGGTGCTACCCCGCCTCTTATATAAACTTCAAACCATCCCGATTCGCCTCCCACCCGCTTTCTTTAATACATACAAATCTATTTGTAGGGCCTTTATTTGGCACAACAAACCCGCAAGAATTGGCTGGGAAAGGCTGATACTACCCAAACTTAAGGAAGGGATTGGTCTTCCCGATATCCAGCGGTATTACTGGGCTACACATCTGGCTCACATCATCGACTGGAGTGTACATGCCAGATGCAAAAGCTGGGTACCGTTGGAAGAGCTGATAGCAGGCGCCAACCTGTGTACGACCCCCTGGATGCAAACGAGATCCTTCTTACAAAAAATCCCGGATCATCCAACAATCGGACCCACTCTTCATGTATTTGATAAAGCTTGCTCCGCATTCTCAATCTCGACACGTATTGGTCCCCTCACCCCCATTAGGAGTAACCCGGACTTTGCTCCAGGTCTTCACTCGAGTTTCCTATGGGTGGAATGGCCACAATGAGATTTTCTCGCCAAGCACGTCCATAAAAACGGACGATTCCTGAAACAGTCAGAACTTGCAGAAAGATCAAACACAGGCCAAATCCCGTTCTGGTCATATCTACAAATTAGGCATTTCATCACGCACCTTGCTCAGAAGAGTGATCTCGCGCGTGATTTGACAGCATTTGAGACACTTTGTGTAAGCGGTTCTCCCCAAAGCCACATAATCTCCCTTCTGTATGCCGAGATGTTCTGTGATCCCTTGGTAGCTACCAAGGCAGAACAAGCCTTCTGGGTTAAGGCACTGAGCTTAGAAATTAAATAAGAAAGTCGGGACAAAATTACTTTTCTCATTCACAAGGGGTCTCAGAATGTCTCGGTGCAGGAGAACGGCTACAAGCTAAAGGTATAGGTATATAGGTATAGGACCCCCGATGTAGTACATAAATTCTCCCCAACAGTTCCTGAACAATGTTGGAGGTGCAAACAGGGAAAAGGCACCTTCCTCCATGTGTGGTGGGATTGCCCAGCTATCCAGCCATACTGGAGGAGGACTCACAAAATAATAACACGTTTGTCATCCCTCCCAGTAGAATTTACACCAGGTCAATACTTGCTTTACTTGACTAAAGTGCCAACCAAACGCTACCATAGATCACTGACCATGCACCTTATCAATGCATCGCGGATGTGCGTCCCGGTGCATTGGAGGTCCACCGACGTCCCTGGAACAACGGAATGGCTCCGCAGAATAAACAACGTGTCAGAGATGGAGGAACTGATATACATTACCCACGACAAACTGTCACAATACATCGCAACATGGGAACCATGGATGTCATTTAGGAACTCCCAGGAATACCGGGACCTTCTCATGCTGACAACTTAGCGGTCTGAAGACATGCCCCTTGCATGCCTTACCTGCTCAACTAAGGGGGACCCAAAACCGGGGGAGGGTTGTTGGTGAGATAATCGCCCCCTCCCTCTAATACTCTCCAGACCTGACCAGAGATGTACCCCCCTCCCTCTCTTACCCCAAGTGCTAGAAGCACTGTTGACCTTCGCGCTCTCCCTTTCTCCCACTCCTAAGAGATGGCAACCGGGAATGCCGTATCTAGAACATAACCCGAGTGGTATATCTAAGTCTGTTACCATGCATGAGACAACGCTTGTTTGTCCAATTTTCATGGTTGCGGGCTTAGTACCTGTACCACCGGAAGCTTCCAACGAAGACCACACAATCAGGGTACCGACCCGTCGTCGGGCTATAGCCAGCTTTTGTAACCTGAGGATGTGAGTTCCTCTTGATATTCGAACTGGAATGATTACCTTTGATGATTCTGATATACACTTATTCATATACTTCTGTTCTGCCTTTCTTTGAAAACCCCAGAGCCTGTTTCTGGAAAATGTGACTGTACTTTGTACAAACTTTATATGCTTGTAATGTGCTTCTCCTTTTTCAATAAATCATTTATGGAAAAAAAAAAGAAAAAAAAAGAAACAAAGGGTAACTAGAAGGAAGTAATCACAATTGCAATCTGTTTACGATTCTCAAGTTTTTCGTTTGGTTGATTGTTACCTTAGGGATGAGACAGGTTGCCACCCACCGTCAGACGGCCGACCCTCCCCGACCGACCCAATGATTTTTATGATGTCCATCAACTCCCTCCGCAACTCAGCCACAGTTTTGTTCCCAATAGGGGTGGCTGAGGCATTTCCCAGTGAGAGAGGTATCTCCATCGACCAAAGGGGACACTAGTTCAATCCGTCTAATAAGGAGGAACCCTAAACCAGAGTTAACCCCGTTTCCTACCTAATGGGTGACAGCCTGTCTGTCTCTGTCTTTTTCCCCATCCTGTTCAACCCCCCCCCCCCCTACAACAATGTTCGAATGCAATATTGTGTAACTCTACCTGTTGTTATATAACTGTAAACCGATTGTTACAGATGTTATATATCTTTAAATATCTCAATAAAAAAGCATTGTTAAAAAAAAAAGAAGTGGGTGGCCACAGTGTCCTTGACAATTATGACTCAACAACGTGATACATACACAAAAATCTTTTATGCTGTGTGTCCAGGGTCAAATGAGTACGCCCCTCTTACAAATTATTTTTTCTTACCAACTCATATTATAACCCCATTATATGTCTGGTTTAAAATGTTTAGTACGATAAATAACCACCTGTAGATATAGGTATTGCTTCATCAGAGATTTGCTCCTCTTCTGGGACTTTTGGATTTCCTTTATGATACATGGAAACAATGTTTTTGTGTTTTTGTTATTTTTATCATTTACTATGTTGTCACTAACATGACTTTGCATTTTATTGCATTGCATGTGCATTTGTCAAATAAAGCTTTAAAAAAAAAAACAAGCATGACTCATCTGCTGTCGGTGGGATCCCTTTGGGTCTGGTATGGATTTTAAGGGGGTCCCCTCAAATCCATATCAGACCCTTATCCATGCATGCAGCCTGGCAGGCCAGGGAAGGGGGGACAAGCTAGCACTTTCCCTTATGAACCATACTGGACCTCAGAGAGATGGGAGGAGGCATGCTCCATATCTTCTTCTAGCCATTTTGAGATTCTTCCTTGTGGGTGCCCGGGAAGAAATGTGTGAGGCACTTCAGCTGTACAGGGGTGGCTAAGAGCGGGCGGCTGAACCCTTAGTCATCCTCTTGATAAGGGAAGAGAGCAGCACTAAGCGAGAGGGCTGTAAGAGCGCTATTGTTGCTGGCTGCAGGAGATCCCGCCAGAGCTTTCAATTTCAAGTGGCCATTCTACAGATCCAAAGTCTCCCTGCGCAGCTGCAGCACACCCTTGACTCTGCCTCCCTTGGCCTAAGCATTCAGCAGACTCTGCATACTGACTCCAGCCCTCCTCTGGTTCTACTCTAGATACTGAATGTTCTGCTTCCCAGCCCCAACCCCAGCTTCTTCCCGGCAGCAGTATGGAAGGAAAGAGGGGATGCACTGTGATGTACGAGTGAGTGGGGGACTCTTGATTTCTGATGGTGGGGGGCTCTTGACATCTCTGGACATAAGCATAGTGGTGTAGTGGTTAGCACTCCTGTAAAGCAGCAAATCCCAACCAATGACACTACCTGCCTGGAGTTTGTATGTCCTCCCTGTGCCTGCATGGGTTTCCTCCGGGTAATCTGGTTTCCACCCACACTCCAAAGACATGTTGGTAGGCTAATTGGCTCCTGTCTAAATTGGCCCTACTATGTATATATATGAATGTGAGATAGGGACCTTAGATAGGACCTTAGGTAGGGACTGATGTGAATGTACAATGTATATGTAAGAGCACTGTGTAAATTGATGACACTATATAAGTACCTGAAATGAATAAAAATAATAATACAATTCTGTGCCAGTTGAAAAGGAAGGTTGCACACTGCTGGTATCTTCCACAAGAAATTTTATCAGAGACTGGTCAAACAGAACACCATGGTAGAACCATGTTCTGTCTGAACAGTCTCCAATAAAGTTTCTTGTGGAAGATACCAGCAGTGTGCAACCTTCCTTGTCAGACTTGCATTATCTGCTACAGGAGTGTGAGTTGGCTCCATGCTGGTCTGTGCCTGCCCTTAATAAGTAAAAATGAACACTGCATAGGGTTCCCCCCTGTCAACACAAGGCCCTTTGGATCTGGTATGGGTTTTAAGGGAACCCCCATGCAAAATGTCCCCCAAAATCCATACCAGACCATGATCTGAGCATACAGCCCAGCAGGCCAGGAAAGGGAGGGGGACAAGCAAGCTGCCCCACTCCTGGACTACACCAGGCCACATGCCCTCAACGATAGGGGTGGGTGCTTTGGGGCAGGGGTGCTCTTCCCCCATCCCAAAGCACCTTGTCCCCATGTTGATGAGGACAAGGGCCTCTTCCCCACAAACCCTGGGCTGTGGTTGTGGGGGTCTGAGGGCAGGGGGTTTATTGGAATCTTGAAGCCCCCTTTAACAAAGGGGCCCCAAGATCCTGGCTCCCCATGTGAATGAGTACCCATACCCATTCACCAAAAAAAGCAGTGTAATGTATAAAAAAAAAATGGAGACAGTTTTTGACAAGTCCTTTATTAAAAAAATAAAAAAACAATGTCCCCCATTGTAGATCCATCGTCAATCACAACGCCCGCCACACCATCGAACCCGAAACCAGCATGCACCGGTCAGTGACATCACAAGGGGGCTGGGCCATCAGGTAATGTCACCAGATTCCCAGCTCCTTTACAACCAGCTGTTCACTGATCCCTGATTGGGCAAAGCTTTGCCAAATCAGGGCTTAGAATGCACTGTGCAGCGCACAGTACATTGCAGGGCATTTTTTGTTTGTTTAGTGAAAAATAAAAAACCCAGTGATGATCAAATACCACCAAAAGAAAGCTCTATCTGTCTCAAAAAAGATATTAAAAATGTGTTTGGGTACAGTGTAGCATGTCCGTGCAAATGTCATTCAAATTGTGACAGCGCTGAAAGCTGAAAATTGGCCTGGGCAGAAACGTAGAAGGTAAAAGGTAAACATGCCCTGTATTGAAGTGGTTAATGGTATATTGGTACAAAGGGGAGCTGGAATTTAGGGAAAAAATGTGCACTTAACCTTCAAAGTGGATGTAAACCCGATTCATTAAATTTGACCTAAGCACATACAGTATATCTGTAGTGTTTTCTTATTTCTCTCCAAAGCCCTGAGGCCCATGTCTTTCTATTGTTTCGTTGCTCTGTTATTAGCATGTTAACTTCTGACTAGTGTTGAGCAAACCCGGACTGTAACGTTCGGGTCCATACCGAACTTTCGGGTGTCCGGGACCCGGACCCGAACACGGACATTTCAAAAAACTTTTGGGTTTGGGTTCTGGGTTCTGGTAGTTGATCACGCATGTTGAATAGCTGCAGGGCAGCCAATCAACTAACGTTTCACTGGTTTGCCCTTAGAAGCCATCACAGCCATGCCTACTAATGGCATGGCTGTGATTGGCCAGTGCATCATGTGACCCAGCCTCTTTATAAGCTGGAGTCACAGTGCTGCATGTCACATGCTCTTGGGTTAGTGTAGGGAGAGGAAGCTGCCGGTGTGAGGGAGAGATTACAGACATTTTAGCATCTGATCCTGCATCCTGAGATTACTACTGCTGTTGCTCTGAGGGACAGATAGCAGAAATTTGAGATTTCACATACTGCTGCTTTGAGTTTGCAGATTGCAGATCAAACTCTGCATAAAACAATGATCGCTACGATTGTGCACAATGATCAGATTGTTGGAGTAATTTGAGATTTCACATACTGCTGCTTTGAGTGACACACTGCAGATCAAACCCTGTCTAACACAACGATCGTTACGATCGAACACAACGATCAGATTGTGCGATCGCACTCAACGATCAGATTGTGAGAGTAATTTGAGATTTCACATACTGCTGCTTTGAGTGATCTGACTACACTAGGTAGAGGCTTCTGCTTAGAGGGACTGATTATTGTTCAAAAATCATTGTCTACTCCTATAGGGCCAGCTGTTGCTGTAAGTGACACATTATTGTTCAAAAATCATCTCCTAGTTCTAAAGGGAGAGTTTCCAGCTGTTGCTTAGAGGGACAGATTATTGTTCAAAAACCATTGCCTACTCTTATAGGGCCAGCTGTTACTGTAAGTGACACATTATTGTTCAAAAATCATCTCCTAGTTCTAAAGGGAGAGTTTCCAGCTGTTGCTTAGAGGGACAGATTCTTGTTCAAAAACCATTGCCTACTCCTATAGGGCCAGGTTCCAGCTGTTGCTGTAAGTGAAAGATTATTTATTGCTCACAAATCATCTTCTAGTTCTAAAGGGAGAGCTTACAGCTGTTGGTGTGAGCAGTGCATTTCTTGCACCAAAATCAAAAGTCTGGCTACGTTGGTGTTTTCCAAAAAAAAGGTATTAATTGGCATTAATAAATACTTACATAGGGCTACATAGTACATTTGCGGGCCCAATGAGGAGAGCAAATAAGGGAGTGGTCATGGTGCTGCTGGTGATGCTGGTGCTGCTGGTGTTGGTAAACCTCCTGTTGGAAGGAGAGGACGTGGTTGAGGTGTGCCAGCTACAGGCATAAGGGAAACACCTTCCTTAGGTAGCCAACAGAACCTTCACCAGTATATGGTAGGCCCGAATGCCCCTCAACGATTGGTGAGGCCAGAACAAGTACAGGCGATAGTAGATTGGGTGGCTGACAATGCCTCCAGTTCCTTCACATTGTCTCCCTCCCGGTCCCTTGATGAAAGCTCAGAGTTGGCACCTGAACCCCATGGCCATCTGTCTTTCACCTCAGCCCCTTGTAAATTAGCCAAGCAGTCTGAGCCTCAAGTCCTGCAAGAGACTCTTATGCTTTTTGATGACTCTCCTGGTGTGCTTTCCGTGGGCCATCCACATAGCGCTGCCCCAGAAGTGGAAGACATTGAGTGCACCGATTCCCGACCACTTCTGTTGCAGGATGAGGACATGGAAACACCAGCGCAGCACATTTCTGATGATGACGAAACACAGGTGCCAACTGCTGCAGCTTGCCCCAGTGTGCAGACTGACAAGGAGGGCAGTGGTGAAGGGTGGGTGGAAGATGATGTGGAGGATGATGAGGTCCTAGACCCCACATGGAATGAGGGTCATGCGAGTGACGTGTGGAGTTTGGAGGAAGTTTGGGGTTTGGAGGATTCCGGCCTGTGCGACAATGGCCGAAATCTCGTAGCGGCTCTGGGCTGAGCCCGTTTGAGGCACATCCCTTGCCTGGCGCATGTGCTGAATTTGGTGGTACAGAATTTTCTAAAAAACTACCCGGATATGTCAGAGCTGCTGCATAAAGTGCGGGCTGTCTGTGCGCACTTTCAGCGTTCTCACCCTGCTGCTGCTCGCCTGTCTGCGCTGCAGCGGAACTTCGGCCTTCCCGCTCACCGCCTCATATGCGACGTGCCCACAAGGTGGAACTCCACCTTGCACATGCTGGAGAGACTGTGCGAGCAGCAGCAGGCAATAGTGGAGTTTCAGCTGCAGCATGCACGGGTCAGTCACTCTGCGGAACAGCAACACTTCACCACCAACGAGTGGGCCTCCATGCGAGACCTGTGTAGCGTATTGCAGTGTTTTGAGTACTCCACCAACATGGCCAGTGCCGTTGACGCTGTTCTCATCGTTACTATACCACTTCTATGTCTCCTTGAAAAA
>BLSH010043620.1:128045-160196 GCA_018402905.1 Glandirana rugosa
ACATTGCCCCTAGGTCGTCCCACCGTTGGGTCATTAGTCTTCTTCAATGTTACAACCGTTGAACCGACAGCAACGCGTCCGTGACGTCGTACATCAGCCGGTACACACGGTCCGACGGGTGTCCTTTTCTGTTCGACAGGAGACACCCTCCATATAGTAGACACAGGAGACATAGGGGGTCACTACGGGTGCTCGACGCAACCCACGGTGGGACGACGTTAAGGAGGAGGAGGAGGAGTAGAAGGAGCAGGAGGAGGAGGAGGTCTTGACACGGGACCGAACTTATAAAACCTGGACCGGATACGACCACGTCCTTGGGTGGGAGGCTCGGTGAACGCTTACTGACCGGACTAAACAGCAACACTTCACCACCAACGAGTGGGCCTCCATGCGAGACCTGTGTAGCGTATTGCAGTGTTTTGAGTACTCCACCAACATGGCCAGTGCCGTTGACGCTGTTCTCATCGTTACTATACCACTTCTATGTCTCCTTGAAAAAACACTTCGGGCCATGATGGAAGAGGATGTGGCACAGCAGGATGAGGAGGAGGAAGAGGGGTTATTTCCATGGTTATCAGGCCAGTCATTCGCAAGTGGCTCGGAGGGTGGGTTCCTGCACCAGCATAGGCCAGGTCCAAAATATTCAAGCCAGGGCACAGTTCTGGAGGAGGAGGAGGACGAGGAAGATGAGGAGGAGGAGGAGGAATTGCAGCAGGGTGGCACCCAACGCAGCTCGTGGGCATCACTGGGGGATACAGAGGACACAGATGATATACCTCCCACAGAGGACAGCTTGTCTTTTCCTGTGGGCAGCCTGGCACACATGGCCGACTACATGCTGCAGTGCCTGCGCAACGACAGCCAAGTTGCCAACATTGTAACTTCTTCTGATTACTGGGTTGCCACCCTGCTGGATCCCCGTTACAAGGACAATGTGCCATCCTTAATTCCCTCACTGGAGTGTGAGAGGAAGATGCGCGACTACAAGAGCACACTGGTATTGGTGCTGCTGAGGGCATTCCCAAATGACACCGGGGGCTCAGCGGAAGCACAAGGCGGAGGAGGAGGAAGAGTCCACCAACGCAGCTGTGGCACCGCCAGCACCTCAGAAGGCAGGGTTAGCATGGCCGAAATGTGGCGAAGCTTTGTCAGTAGCCCGCCACAACAAACAGCACCACCAGCCGATAGACAACGTCTTAGCAGGAGGCAGCATTTCAGCAACATGGTGCAAGAGTATGTGTGCACAAGCCTACACGTACTGACTGATGGGTCTGCCCCAGTCAACTTCTTGGTCTCCAAATTGGCCACATGGCCTGAGCTTGCCGTTTTTGCCTTGGAGGTGCTGGCCTGCCCTGCAGCCAGCGTATTGTCGGAACGTGTGTTTAGCACGGCAGGGGGCATTATCACAGACAAGCGCAGCCGCCTGTCCACAGCCAACATGGACAAGCTAACCTTTATTAAAATGAATCAGGCATGGATCCCACAAGACTTGGCTGTACCTTGTGCAGAATAAACATTTAGACCGGACTCATACAGCCATTCGTATACTTGTTTTTTTGAATAGGCCTCAAAATTTTGGGGGCTACCCCAATTATAAACAAAAAAAAAAAATACCATGTTGGCTACCTCCTTCTCCTCCTCGACCACCGCCACTTCCACCTACACTGCCATGGTCACGGCCTAGTCAACCTCTAGGCTCCTACTCCACATCCACCCCCCTTCCCATTTTTTTATTTGATTTTAATTTATTTTCCCTATCCCTTTTTTTTTTGTAGGGCACTTGCCCTACTCTTACCCCCATTTTACTTCCTTTTGCAGCCCTCTAGCACTTGCCAGGACATTGTTACAGCCATTTTTGTGCCTAAAAGTTCTGGTCCCCATTGACTTCAATGGGGTTCGGTGTCCGGGATAACGTTCGGGTAACGTTCGGTGCCGAACCCGGACTTTTTCCCAAAGTTCGTACAGACCCTCCGAACCCGAACGTCCAGGTGTTCGCTCAACTTTACTTCTGACAACTTCTCTATCAACCAAGATAAAATCAGCCTGATATTTGTGTTGTGGGAGGTTTGCTATAAATAGATTAGCAGAGAGCTGGACTATTCACAGGACATTGCTTCCTTCCTCTGCCCATGTGGAGTGGGGATGTGTGCCTTTCCTCCAATCAGCTGTCTTGGCTGTATGCTAAGAATCCACTTCCAGTGCTTAACAGGAAGAGAAAATCTGTGCACTTTCTAAACAGTATATAAAGCTAAAGATAGCAGATATAAATGTAAAACACATGTAGGGAGATTTGATTCATCTTTGAGGCTGTTCATTTCACTGGGCATATGTGAGGGTTTATATCCACTTTAAAACATTTTTTATTTCTTTGCAAATGTCAGTGTTGCTATAATAGGTTGTATACATCATACAGATGTGCCACTTCAGAGGATTAGGGCATGGGGAAGGCATTTTATTTTAAGGGATTTTGCATTTTTAATGCTTTACCTAGGGCAGTGCCCAGCCCACACTGCCTGCACACTACCAAGTAGACCTACAGTATTTTATCACTCTCATTAACAACTTCTCATCCAGTTCCCATCAACTCTTCCCTACATTTAACTCTCTACTTTGTCCTCCACTGCCTCCACCCACTAACTCACTCACTGCCCAGGAGATCGCCAATCACTTAAAAAATAATATTGATACCATTCATCATTAGATCACTATTGCATAGATATCTCCTCCACTTAACACCCCATGTACACTTAACACTTCCCTCATTTTACCCCGCTATCATAGATGAGGTTGCTAAACTTTTTTCTAACGCGCAGCTAACCACCTGCCCCTTGGACCCTGTTCCCTCTCAAATACTGCGGCCACCCTCTGGCTCTATCCTACATTATCTAACTCACATTTTCAGCCTCTCCCTCTCTTTTGTCATCTACCCCAACTCTCTAAAACAGGCATCCTCAAACTACGGCCCTCCAGATGTTGCGGAACTACACATCCCATGAGGCATTGTAAAACTCTGACATTCACAGACATGATTAGGCATGATGGGAATTGTAGTTCCTGAACAACTGGAGGGCCATAGTTTGAGGACCCCTGCTCTAAAACATGTACTAGTCACCTAGTCACCCCCATACTTAAAAAACCTTCCTTGGACCCCTCCAATCTTAACAATCTACACCCCATCTCCTTGCTCCCCTTTTCCTCCAAACTCCTTGAATGTCTGGTCTACAATAGACATGCGCAGAGCGGAAAAAAATGTTTAGTTTTGCTTTGTTACAATATGTTATTTACATACATTTGTTAATTAGATTTGTGTCATTTGTTTAATTTGTTTTCGGAATTAGGTTTGTTTATTCATTTTTTAATCGATTCAAAAAGTTTTCGAATTGTTTTCTACTTTAAAAAGTTTTCTAATGCAAATAGTTTTCCAATTTCCAAGGAGAATGGGGTGGAGTGGAAAGTGGAGGAATAGAATGTGAAAAGATAAAATACAATAGAGGGGAATATAACAGAAAATGAAAGAATGTAATGTGGGGGAGTGGAACAGAGCTGTTGTATTCTATTCTTTTGTTTTCTGTTGTATTCTTTTCTAGTCTATTGTTTTTTGTTTTTTTTTTGTTCTATTCCCTGTTTTCTTTTTTTTTCCAAAAAGCTTTATTAACCACTTCAGCCCCGGAAGGATTTCCCACTTTAGGACCAGAGCACTTTTTGCGATTCGGCACTGCATCGCTTTAACTGACAATTGCGCTGTCGTGCGACGTTGTACCCAAACAAAATTTGCTTCCTTTTTTTCCCACAAACAGAGCTTTCTTTTGGTGGTGTTTGATCCCCTCTGCGTCATTTCTGATCACCGCTATAAACAAAAGAAGAGCGATAATTTTTCAAAAAAAACCAAATGTCTTACTTTTTGCTAAAATACAAATCCCAAAAAAATATAAAAAAACATTTTTTTTCTACGGTTTTGGCCGATTTTATATTCTTCCTCATATTTGTGATAAAAAATTTGCAATCAGCGTTTATTAATTGGTTTGCGCAAAAGTTGCCGCATTTACGGATGATGAGAATTCATTTTTGGGGTTTTTATTTTTTTTTACTAGTAATGGTGGCGATCTGCGATTTTTAGCGGTACTGCGATATTGGGGCGGACATGTCGAACCATTTTGACACTTTTTTGGGACCATTGGCATTTATACAGCGATCAGTGCTATAAAAATGCACTGATTACTGTGTAAATGTCATTGGCAGTGAAGGGGTTAACCTGAAGGGGGCACTCTAAGGGTTAACTGTGTTCCCTGGGCGTGTTCTAACTGTATGTGGGCTGCCCTAGCAGGGGAAGGATAGTGATCACAGCTTCCGTATAGAGGAAGGCTGTGATCACAGCCCTTCCCCCTCTCACAGAATGGAGATCCGTGTTTACTTACACGAACCTCCGTTCTTTCACACCGGGGGGGCATCATGGGTAGCCGGCGGGCGGAGATCGAGTCCGCTGCACCCGCTCCCTGGCCCCCCCCCCCGGACACAGTGATGACCATCGTATGACGGTGGTTTGCAATTTCGAACCACCTTGTCACCGTCAACCTGTGGTTGGCGGTCAGCAAGTGGTTAAACATAAAGATAAGTACAAATATATAACGAGGCTTGGAGCCATAAGTGGATACATAACATCTTTGGACAGTCTCAGCATTTAGTCTAGAACTCTTAATGCATCTCTTGATTCGCAAAAAGAGAAGGGAAAGGGAGAATATGAAAGATGAAGGTATATTGATCTAATAGGCTACCAATGTAGCTGAAAGGGTGCATACTTAAGCCTAGAGGAGGGTTGTATAGGTGGTGTCACGACCTGCGTGAGCAAGGGATCTATGTCACTTAGTGTCCTTTCTAGGCAAGGGAGATTATGTGAGTGTATTGCTAAGGATGTAGGTGGGGGGGGGTGGCATGGTATAGGGTGTGGTTTGGGTTAGGAGACAATCTAACTGGAGAAGAGTTATCTTGCTATAGGGAGAGTGGCTATTGGGTTGTAGTGCATTAGATCTTTCAGATCTCTTTCGTGTGGATGCTTTTAAGCCCCTGGGTGGGATTTGGCAGGGTTTAAATGTCTATAGAACTTCAGGCAAGGGTACTGAGTATACTTATGTATGGTGATGTTGTCGGGGGATTAGGGTCTTGCGTGTGGGGGGGGTTTGCATAATTCATTTATATGGTTCTGTTGTTTGGAAATGCGTCCAACATGCCCATCGCTGTGAGAATTTTTTTGGGTTGTTGTGGGAAATGGATATAAGTTCCTCCATCTCCGCAATTCTATTGATTTGTCGATACCACTCTTATATGGAGGGGGTTTTGGTGGTGCCCCATAATCTTGGTATACACAGCTTCACTGCATTAATCATGGTCATAGCTAAGGACTTATGGTATGATGCGGTCGGGTGAACTTGGTAATGGAGAAGGTACTGTTCCGGAGTAAAATCTAGGGAGTATGTAGATGTGCTATGTGTTTGATTGTGTACCTGTTGCCAAAACTGCTGAATTTGAGGGCATTCCCACCATATGTGGAGGAGGGTGCCTTTTGCTTGTGTACATCTCCAGCATTTATCCGGGAGGCTTTGATTGTATCTGTGTAGGATTGTTGGGGTGCGGTACCAACGGGAGGCTATCTTGTAGTTGTTCTCTTGTATGGATACATTTAGTGATCCTTTGTATATGTGCGGTAAACGGTGTCCCAATCAGTATCAGAGAGATTGGATCGGAGGTCTTGTGCCCATGCTTTGCATGCTTTACTTTTGTTTGATGGGGTACTGTCCCAAAGCATGTTATATACCAGAGAGATAACATGTCTTTGGGGGTTCCCGTCTATGCATAGGGAGTCAAAAGGGGTTAATTCCGAAGAGAAGTCCGTCTGGGCTTTTACCTTGGCGAAATAATGTGTGATTTGCATGTAGCTGAGGAAGTTTAGGTTTTGAGCTGCTATATTGGTGTTAATGTATTCTTGCTCCTGTATCCTGTCTTTGTTAATTAGGTGATGGAGGCGTAATCCGACTGTTGGAAAGGAATCTGACATAGGGTGAGAGCAAAGCCCGGGTGGGAAGTCCGGGTTGTGTAGCAGCGGGGTCATGGGTCCTAAGATCGCCGAAATGTTGTGATTTTTAACCGCTATGTCAAAGCATGAATGTGTGGGCCCGATCGTGGAATGTGAAGTTAGTTCTGGTGGTCTATGGTGTTTTAAGAGCCATGGAGATTGGTTTATGGGTGTATTCGAGAAGGAATACTCTAGTGATACCCAATCTTTTAGGTGCGTGTGTAAGTGCCAATATAAGATTCTTTGTAGGTGGCAAGCCGTGTGGTATAGTTGCATGTCAGGGAGACCTATTCCTCCTTTCAGCTTGGGTTTCACCAGTTGAGAGTATCCGATTCTAGGGGTTTTGTGATTCCAGATAAATTCCCTACATAGTTTCTTGAGTGAGGAGAAGAACAATTTGGGTAGTGCTATGGGTATTGTTTGTAGGAGGTAGAGGAGGCGGGGTAAGACATTCATTTTTATAATTGCCGCTCTACCAAACCAAGAAAAGTGTGCCTTATTCCAGCATTTGAGGTCCTGTTTTATGTTTTGTAATAGTGGGGGGGAAGTTGAAGTTGTAAAGGTTATGGAGTTTTCTCGGAAGTTGGATGCCTAAGTATGTGATTGAGTCCGATTTCCATTCAAAGGGGAAAGAATTTTTACATTTCCCTGTTTTCTATTCTATTTTGTTCTCTTTGGAAATTGGAAAACTATTCAAATTTAAGGACTTTTCAAATTTGAAAACTATTCAAATTTGAAAATTACTCAAATTCGAAAAGTATTCGAAAACAATTTGAAAATAATTTGAATTCGAATTTCAGCAGAATTTTTTTTTCTTTATTTCAGATTTGTTTAAATTCAGTACTACTGTAATTTGGAAATTTTTATACATCCAAATTTCCAAAAAATGAAAATTCATCCAAAACTAACCATACACGTCTAGTCTGCAGCCAACTGGGTGGCCATCTCATTAAGAACAACCTTCTTGATTCGCTTCAGTCTGGATTGCTTCCTCAACACTCCACAGAAACTACTCTGCTAAAACTCTGAAACGATCTACTAACAGATGAAACCAATGGGCACTATTCTGTTCTCCTACTTCTGGACTTCTCTGCTGCCTTTGACAAAGTGGACCACTCCCTCCTATTCAAAAAAATCGAATCCTTTGGTCTTTGTGACTGTACTCTTCGTTATTTCTCATCCTACCTATCCCACCACACCTTCGGTGTCACTTACAATTCTACTTCAAGATCAATGGTACAACCATCAACCTGTCCCCACATGCCAGGATACTAGGTGTTATCCTGGACATTGAACTCTTCTTTCAGCTCCACATCACTACCCAAAGCTTGCCACCTCAACCCCCCACAACATCTTCAAAATATGTCCCTTCCTAACTAATTACACCACAAAGCTCATAATTTACTCTCTGTTCATCTCGCTCCTTGATTACTGCAACCCCCTCCTCACTGGATTACCTTTACATAAGCTACCCCCTATTCAGTCTATCATGAATGTTGTTGCCAGACTCATCCACCTTACCAGCCGTTCAGTGTCTGCTACCTCTCTCTGTCAATCCCTCCATTGGCTGCCACTCACCCAACAAATTAAATTCAAAAGACTAACAATAACTTACAAAGCCATCTACAACTCGGCCCCCAACTTCATCACTAACCTAGTATCAAAATACCAACCAAATCGATCTCTTCAGTCCTCCCAAGACCTCCTGCTCTCTAGCTCCCTTGTTACCCCCTCCCATGCTCACCTCCAGGATTTCTCCAGAGCCCCCCATCCTACAGAACTCCCTACCCCAATCTGTCCGGCTATCTCCTACTCTGTCCACTTTTAGGCGATCCCTGAAAAACCCTTCTCATCAGATAAGCCTACCCCCCTTCCACCTAACAACTGTATTTTCCCTATCTCCATAAGCTCATCTCCCACAGTTATTTTGTATCATTTGACCCCCTCCTTTTAGATTGTAAGCTCTAATGAGCATGGCCCTCTGATTCCTCCTCTTTTGAATTGTATTGTAACTGTACTGTCTGGTCTCATGTTATAAAGCACTGTGCAAATGGTTGGCGCTATACAAATCCTGTATTATTATAATAATAATAATAATAACAGTTGAAGGATAATTTTCCATTTAAGATCAGCCCTTCATCATTACATTACTTAGGAATATATATCTCTTTTCCCAAAACGTAATAATAATAATAATATCTATTTTCCCAAACTTCTCTTTTTTTTTTTTCTTTAACTATATACCACTCCTGAACAAGACTCATCTTGATCTAAACACCTGGTCTACCAAACATCTATCTTGGATGGGCCATATAAATGTTCTTAAAATGGATGGTATGATTGCTTTACTTTTTTCAGAGGATTCCATTAAAAATTCTTCAGTCCTCTTTATAAAAGCCCCAATAGATGTTTTCCATTTTTCTTTGGCATAGCAGACATCCTAGGCTTCATTTATAGGTTGCTTACATTGCCCAAGATGCGAGGAGTAGCTGGATCTCCTCTTTATCAGAAAGCAGTGTTCCTTATTAGAATCCTTGATTGGCTTCTACATATTTTCATGAAAGTGTGAGTCCAACTTGAAAATGTATTATTTATTTTCCATAGATCTCCTGGCCTAACTGTGGATTTCTTCTTGCCTTGTAACCACCACAGGAAGTCTTCCCAACATTATGAAATAATCTCTATCCCTGTGGGACTGTGAGACTATTACAAACTTGCAGATCTCACAATATTTCAATCCTATGACACATCTTCTTGGGAATCCAGCATTCTTGTCTGTCTTACAGGGAATTGGACCAAGAGATTACATTAGAATATCTCAACTCTTACAAGATGACCCTTCTCTTTTATTTGGTGGCCCACAAATGGGATATGCAATGCCACCTGGCCTTTGGCTTTAACCACTTGCCAACTAGCCGCCATTATTATACTGCAGCAAGATGTCTCGTTCCGGAGAATCGCTGTAGGTTTACCTACTCTGTGGGCACATGTGCGTCCCCATTGGCCAGCTGGGGAGCTAATCAGCAGGTCCAGTGGACTCGATGTCCGCCGGCCACCTGCGATAATTCAGCTCAGTGACAGAATGGGGATCTGCCTTTTGAAACAAGGCAGATCTCCGTTCTGGCAGGGGAGATCACACAGATCCTGTCTTCCTGCTATGCAGGAAGACGGATCTGTGTGTTTCCCCAGTCACACAGTCCTCCAAACAGTTAAACACACCTTCTAGGGAACACATTTAACCCCTTGATCGCTCCTGATGTTAACCCCCTTCCCTGTCAGTGTCATTAGTACAGTGACAGTGCATATTTTTAGCACTGATAACTGTATTAAATCACTAAGTGCTGCCATTTCTAGTAAAAAAAAAAATAACTAACAGGCCAGGTTTGCAGGATAACTGAAATACATCACAGGTGATATCATTTGTTGCTCAGTGATTGCAGTATTCTAGTCTGCATCTCCCCAAGGAAATACTTAAAATCTGGCCTGTTGGTGGGTCCTGAGAACCGGAGTTGAGAACCACTGAATTAACCAGTTCAGATCCTTAGGACGTCCATGGACGTCCTGGGATTTCACTGGCGATATCTCAATGATGCCGGCACCTGCAGGCATCATTGAGGTATCATTTTTTAGAGCAGGCGATTCCCATCACCGTAAGAATGATCATAGCGGCAGGTCAGCTGCTTGATTGTTCTTACAGGCGACGGGAGGGGACGCCCCCCCTCCCGCCCTCCGGTGCTTCTCCCGACTCACCTGAGCGATCGGTGACCGGGAGAAGGAATCGCCTGCTGCCGGATCTTGAAGCCAGAGATTTCCGTCCCTCGGTCATCTCTATGGCTCTCGGAGGCCCGGGCGCACGTCGTGACGTCACTTCCGGGTCTCCGAAGTAAACAATGACTGTTAAAGGGGAAGGAAAGGCTGAGATCGTCCGTTTTTGTTTCTGATCTCAGCCTTTCCAGTCTAGAGGAGAGATGTGAGGTCTTATAGACCCCGCATCTCTCCATAAGAGGACCTGTCACACACTTTTCCTATTACAAGGGATGTTTACATTCCTTGAAATAGGAATAAAAGTGATCAAAAAAAAGTAAAATAAGAAATAAATAATAAAAATGTTTTTTTTAAAGCGCCCCGCCCCTGCGAGCTCACGCACAGAAGCGAACTCATACGTAAATCGTGCCCGCAAATGTAAACAGTGTCCAAACCACACATGTGAGGTATCGCCGTGTGCGTTAGAGTGAGAGAAACAATTCTAGCCCAAGACCTCCTCTGTAACTCAAAACACCTAACCTGTAAAAAATTTTAAAGCAGCGCCTATGGAGATTTTTAATAACCAAAGTTTGGCGCCATTCCACAAGTTTGCGCAATTTTAAAATGTGACATGTTGGGTATCTATTTACTCGGCATAACATCATCTTTCACATTATGAAAAAAAAAATGGGCTAACTTTACCGTTTTTTTTTTTATTCACAAAACTGTTTTTATTTTTTTAAAAAGCGTTCAAAAAACCGCTGCGCAAATACCGCATGACATAAAAAGTTGCAACAACCGCCATTTTATTCCCTAGAATCCTTGCTAAAAAAACATATATAATGTTTGGGGGTTCTGAGTAATCTAGCAAAAAAATGATGATTTGTACATGTAGGAGAGGAGTGCCAGAAATGGTTTGGATGTGGTTAATGGATTTATGGTAAATCTGTCCTTTTTTCTTAAATTAGCCAAGATTGTCACCATATGCTTTTTCCCCATTATTATTTTTTTGAATCATACAGTGTTGAAAAATGCAGTGGTTTACTCTTAAGGTTGTGTATTCATACGTATAATTTTTTTCTCGACTTCTCGCAATTGATTTATTGTTTTGTTTGAAATATTAATTAAATAAGATTGAACCAGAAAAACCTTACAAACAACCTTAACCATCTCAAACCCCCTTTTGGTGTTCCTTCCCCATTGAAAAATGATTTGTGTAAATTCAGTTCCTTTCTGATTTTCTCTTAAAACTGTTGATCCTGTACTAGTGCTTTAAAAATCTACTCCTGATCTGATTAGAACATTGATTTAAATATGCATTTCGATGTAACTCATGATAGGCCTGTATACTTGATCGTTTGGATAGGCTAGAGACTTGAAGCAAGGTCTTGAGATATAAGTAGAGTTGAGTGGACACCTGGATGTTCGGGTTTTCTTGGAAAAGTTCGGGTTTGGTCTGAACTTGACCCCGAACCCCTTTGAAATCAATGGGGACCCGAACTTTTGGGCACAAAAATGGCTGTAAAAAAGTCCTGGAAAGTGCTAGAGAGCTGCACAAGGAAGAAAAGTGGGGGTAAGAGTAGGACAAGTGCCCTACAAAGAAATGGGGATAGGGAAATAAAAAATAATCTGTCCCTTACAGCACCAGCAGCATCCTCTCCCTACACTACCCAGAGAGCATGTGACATGCAGCACGGTGACTCCAGCTTATAAAGAGGCTGGGTCACATGATGCACTGGCCAATCACTGCCATGCTATTAGTAGGCATGGCTGTGATGGCTTCTAAGGGCAAACCAGTGAAACGCTTGTTGATTGGCTGCCCTGCAGCTATTCAACAAGCGTGAAAAAAATACCAGAACCCAAACCCAAACTTTTTTTCAAAAGTTCGGGTACGGGTTCGGGTCCCGAACGCCGCAAAGTTCGTTACGAACCCGAACTTTACCGTTTGGGTTCGCTCAACTCTAGATATAAGGGAAGATCTGCAAACTCTAAGCTGATTAAAATATTTAACCAATGCGTTCCACACAAGTTGAGGATAAAACCTGTTAGGGTGAACGCGATTTTAATTTTCTAATTGACGTGTACCGCATGATGTGCCTAAACAACCAGAGAATTAGAGGCAAATGTGGAGTGCAGATAAAAGCAACATAAGTTTATTAGGAGCCAAGTCCAACCTAATGAATCATTAACTAACATATATGATACACTTGAGTATACAGCGGTAACTGATCTGGAATTTGAACAGTGTTACTAATTATGAAAATAAAATGTTTCCTCATTGTAAATAGATTCTAACAAGCACAACTCAAGGACAGACAGATACGTGGTCTGTAAGGAGGGACAGAAGATTTATATAGTCAATGGTTTGGAGTCTAAAAAAACAAGAAGAGAAAAAAAAATCTCAATTCATCAACATTCAGCAAGGGAAAGCAATTTAGAACATTTAAATCAACATGTGCATTCCAAAAAAGAACAAAAAACGTAAAAGCAAGAAAAATGATAAGGAAAGCTGTCGTTCTGCACATCCATCTAACCATGATAAGAAGGAAAATACAACACGGGCACATGGTAAATGGTGAGTATAATGATGCTGATTTTATATTTGAATATAATATGGTAGATATGAAATAGCCACAAACTTTAACTGTATGGTATAAAAATTGGAAATGAATCATTGTATCCATGCCAGGGAGAGATGACAAAAGTTATGAATGGACTGCTTGGCTAAAATGTGCATAATTTACTTTCTTATACACAATTGCTGGTTTAATGTATGCACAAATGAGTGAAACTGCGCAAACACAGCTGTAAAATGCTTATGATGCACATTAGTGTGAATAACCCATGGGATATTTGTTTTTTTTTTTTTCAATCTCTTAGAATTAATAATGCAACAGTTATAACTGGCAGGTGTCCCAATACTTTTGGTAATATAGCGTATGTTGGCCTTGTTATGAACGCTATCCAGTATAACCTTTATTGTTATTTATTTAATTATTTTTTAGGAGTGAGCAATGGGACGTTGATTCAAGTATACCTATAAAGGAACCTTACAAGACTAATAATAATAAAGAAGATACTACTGGAAAGATAAGTAAGTTCTGTCTTATCTGCACAAATTTGCTGATGAAATGTTACTTGGAGATGAAGCATAATTTCATTCATTTGTGGGCGGCACGGTGGTGTAGTGGATAGCACTTTCACCTAGCAGCAAAAGGGTCGCTGGTTCGAATCCCAACCATGACACTACCTGCCTGGAGTTTGCATGTTCTCCCTGTGCCTGCGTGGGTTTCCTCTGGGCACTCCGGTTTCCTCCCACACTCCAAAGACATGCTGGTAGGTAAATTGTCTCCTGTCTAAATTGACCCTAGTATATGTATGAATGCGAGTTAGGGACCTTAGATTGTAAGCTCCTTGAGGGTAGGGACTGATATGAATGTACAATATACATGCAAATTGACAGCACTATATATAAGTACCTGAAATAAATAAAAGAAATTGTATGCCCTTCCCCAGTTGTTCGCAATTATATATGTCGCCTGCCCTGGCCACACTGGAACTGAAGAATGTGTACAACAATACACAATGGGGGGAGTTCAATAAAGCAGCTGCACCACTTTTCTGGGTGAATCCTGCTTGCTACTGTATTGCACCGAATTCATGAAACATTTGCCACATTTTTGGTTCTGACAGCTATGGTCGTTCTAAAATGCTCCACTTTGACATCGTGTCACACTGAATGCGCCAAATGTAAAAGTGGAGTTAATTAGGACCCACTCTCCTTTAGTGTACAGAGAGAAAAACTGTCCCAGACAGTTTTAGCAAAAGTGTCTCTCACGCATTCTAAAAGTGGTGCAGCATGAGTCAAATTTACGTACAAGTTCTAGACAGGGACATGAATGTGGCGCATTCTTCACCACTTTTAGAATGCACGAGAGACACTTTTGCTAAATGTTTCTGCAGCAGTATTTACGAGTTCCAGGGATTGTGCTTCAAATATGAATATAGTAATGACTAAACCTCACTCCCAAATAGATTTTATATATATGTGTAGGCTGTAGCTGAACATCTATATTTCTGATAGTAAAGTGTTACTAAACCCACAACTGTAAAATCAGTCTGTATATGTAGTAAAGCATGCTTGTTATACTTGCCATGAAATGATCTGCATTGTGTAAAAAGGCTGTTTGACCCTGCCTCCTCTGATCCTCCCCTTCTTCCACTGTCCCCAATCCATTTGCTGATAGTACAGAGTCTTGGGGGCACTCTGCACATGCTCAGTTTGGTGTGTATTGCTAAAGAGTTTTTTTTTTTCTTGGGAGGGTGCATGTGATCAGCACAGGGCCAATCAGCATTGTCCAGACAGAGGGCCAGGAGTCATTCTGCCTCATATGACATTCAGGGGAGAATGAAAACTCCTCCTGCAAGCTTTAACCAGACACTGATAGAAGTCACAAGACTGCTACTGTATATACTGCTGATGAGAAAAGTTATTTAGCGGTTTATAAAGAATTTATTTACCACGTAGTGCCAATGTATGGAACCCCCAGGACTTTTGAGGCACAATAAGAACAGAGTAAGGAAGTAGTAAAAGATAAAATACAACTTTTATTGGTACATATCATAAGAACAAGGTAGAAAACCTTGATTAATGAGACGCGGTACATTATAATTGGCAAAAAAATGATAAAAGGGAGATTGGTATACAACACAAGAAAGGATGACCAACTAGCACGCCATGTGGGCTCCAGCTAACTGTAGACTAAGCCGGGGCTTCATCCTGACATGTTTCAGACTCTGCCATAGTTATGTTCTTCTTCATAGGATAGTGCTGGTCAAAGAATACAAATGTCTAAAATGGAAACATAATCTGGTAATTATATATTGGTTGCAATAGCAACTGTACACGTGCAACTCTCTCATATTAACAAATTGTATTTTATTTAATTTCATTAATTATCTATTTATTTATCTATTTATCCAATCACATCCATCTGCATGAGGAAGGGTTAAGCTATCTTTGACCATTGTTTTTCATTTCTTTTATATTCTATTCTAATCTTCTCTGTTCTTTTTATTCTTTTCTTTTATTTTCTATTCTTTTTGAAATTCGAATTTCGAAAGATTGCTATATTCTTTCTATTCTATATTATTCTATTCAAATCTATTTTATTTTTTCTATTTTACTCTTTTATTTTCTATTTGTATTCTATTCTATTCCCTTATTTTCTTTTCTATTCTGTTATTTTCTATTGCGTTTTATTCTATTCTATTCTTTTCGAAATATGAATTTTGGAAGATGGCTATATTCTAACACTTATGCACACAGTCTTAGAAGGAAAACAGAAATAGTCAGCAATATGTTTATATTTCAAATTAGTTTTCAAGTTCGATTTCTTTTTCTAATGTGATTCAAATTTGATTCTAATTTCGGATGAGATTTTGCTTCCTTAGTTTGGATTAGTTTAAAAGTGTTACTATTGTAATTCAGAAATTTTGGATATATTTGAATGTCCAATTGGATATTGCTGCTGTTATTGCCTATGATGGCACTATTGATTTTCATTGTGCGAAGAGAGGCAAAGGGATTTTTATACAGTGGAAAACAAATGAAGTGCAGACAGTAGCCTGATGTGTTTATTTTAGTTTTTCTTCCAGAAGTCTGCCAAAATACTTATATTTTGGCTCTTAGAGTAAGTTCACGCAACCTGCAGAGAAAAACATTCTGTTCCTTTCTGCTAAGGATGGGCCCGCGGTTCAAGTCGAACGTACGTTCACTCGTTCGTCGAATTAAGAACATTATGGAGCATTTGCAGTAACTTCGCCGCCGCAGAGCGCCCCATAATGCATTGCCGCAGACAGCATGCACAGCTCCTCCTCCATGGGAGGGCTGCCGCCATCTGCACTGGCTTTGTGTTGACGTTTTATTTATAGTGCAGAGCGGGGCCACCGGGTGACGTAGCCCCTTCTGACGTCAGGTGATGTCAGAGGGGCAGATCACTCAGTTACGTCACTGGGTTGCCCCGCCCTTCACTACAGATAAAATGTCAAAGCAAAGAGAGCTCAGTCGGTGGGAGCCCTCCCATGGAGGTGGAGCTGCTCGGTTTTTTATTTATTTTTTTCGGGTCCGTGGCGCGCCGTGATTGACGATGGATTACAACGGGGGATGCTTATTTTTATTTTTTATTTTTTAATAAAGGACTTGTCCCTAATTGTCTCCTGTGTTTTTTTCTTTTTTGACACTTTTTGTTGAATGGGTAGGGGTACGATGTACCTGATACTAATTCACATGGGGGTGTCGGGATCTGGGGGCCCCCTTATTAAAGGGGGCTTCCATATTCTCATAAGCCCCCCGCCCGCAGACCCCCACAATCACAGCCCAGTGTTGTGGGGAAGAGGCTCTTGTCCCCATCAACATGGGGAAAAGGTGCTTTGGGGTGGGGGCGCAGAGCCATATAGCCTGGTACGGTTTAGGGGGGGCACTCACTCGTCCCCCCCTATCCCGGTTGGCCAGGCTGCATGCTTGGATAACGGTATGGTATGTATTTTAGGGGGAACCCCACGTCAATTTTTTAAATATTTTGGCATGGGGCTCCCCTTAAAATCCAAACCAGAGGGCCTGATTTGGACTGGGGGGGACCGCACACAAATTTTTTCAGTGATTTTTCTGTATATTGTGGGGAGCCGACAACACATTACAGCCACGATAATAAATGACAATTTTTCCTATGCAAATGTCATTTTGCTCTGGCTATGTTCTATACCTCACAGAGATGCACCCTTTTACAGGCAGACCAAGGGGACCCCCCCCCCCCCCAGGCACAATATTTAAATGATTATTTCATTTTTTTTTTCACTTTAATCATTATTAAAATCACTGCTCCTGAAAAAACTATTGATTTAAAAACTTTTTTTTGCATTGATAGGGCAGAACCCAGGTCCCCATACACTTTTTAGGGCAATAACTTGCATATTAGCCTTTAAAATTAGCACTTTTGATTTTTCATGTTTTGGTCCCAAAAACTTTAACGGTGATCGAATGTTCGCACAAATTTTTTGCCGGTTCGCATGTACTGATGCGAACCGAACCGGGGGGTGTTCGGCCCACCCCTACCCTCTGCAGTTAATGATCGCAGCTGCCAGCAAAAGGGGTGGGGTGCCTTGCATTTTTACAAGGCAAGGCATGGTTCCCCTTTTTCTTCCTAAACTTTATGGAATGTTGTTACATTTTATTAATTTCTATGTACTGCTATTCAGCTGAGCAACCCTGCATAAACTCACACAAAGACCTGCGTATTGGTGAGGAAAACTGCAGCAGCATTGCAGTTTTCCACACCGTTCCTATCCGCAGGTGACAGAAGTATGAATGAGGCATACAGAAAACCATTGTTTTCTGTGTGTCCTTGCATAAAGCTGCATTTTTTTATGCAGAAAATGCATCTCTTTGCTATAGTGTGAACGGGCCTTTAGACCCCTATCCAACTTTTATAGTCAGATTTCATTCAGATTTACCAAAGCCATGTAGTGGAATGGCCTGACTGATTGCATACAAATTGAAACTCCTAAGGTTTGACTTCATATTATATGGTTGTGGTAAATCTGAAGGAAAAAAATTGCAGAAAATTGGATAGTGTGTATCCCGCTTAAGCGAGTGGTCCAAGAACATGGCTACTAAGTAGTCATTCATCTGATTTATGGTTACAATACACCTGCCACTCTGCAGCAACAAATAAGTGTCTACTTATGCTTACCTCACTACATACTTTCCTTATCATTATCATAACCCAGGAAATGACTGGGATGGGGGAAGTGGGGAATTTTCCCCCTTGGGCCAGTATTATAAAGACATTTTAGGTGGATGGCCCTGTCTGGAAATCCTTAATCATTCAGATATTGATCAGAGCAGGATCCACAGTCAGTGGCACATGCTGGGTATTATATATAGTATGATATACTGTATATATTACACCAATCAGCCTTAACAATATGATTAATATTGAGTAGGTCCCTCTTATTGCCATCCCCAACCCCATTAGAGAAAGAATTATACTGCCTCCGCTGGCTTGCCTTCTTACCATTGTGCACTCTGGTGTCATCTCTTCATCAGGTAAGTGACCCACATGCACCCGGCCATCCATATGATGTAAAAGAAGATGTGACTCATTAGACCGGGCCACCTTTTTCCATTGCTCCATGGTCCAGTTCTAATGCTCACGTGCCCATTGTAGGCACTTTTGGATGTGGATACGGGTCAGCATGGGTGCCTTGACCAGTCTATGGCTACACAGTTCCATACACAACAAACTGTGATGCTCTATGTGTTCTGATACCTTTCTATGAGAACCAGCACTAACTTTTTCAGTATTTTGAGCTCCAGCAGCTCTTCAATTGGCTTTGGCTACATGGACCAGTCTTCACTCCCCACATGCATCAGTGAGCCTTGGCCTGCAGAATCCATTAAAGGTTTGTATGAACATGATTTGCTTGAAAAAGTTTATGGGAACTACCGCAGCAAAATGGAAAACATAAAGCTGAGTACAATGCAAGGTGTAGTGATGACATCTGTAGGATCCGAACCTGTAGCTGTAACCTTTTAAGGTATCAGAAGAAACCACTACACTATAGAGTTGACCACACCCAGCCATAGAAAATACATTTACTAATCTTGTATTCTGTTAATTCATTACAAACTAACTGCTGGCACGCTAACTAGTGTGTGATTATTCCAATTCCACATACCATTGCATGCATTTAAAGAATTCATAGTATGGAAGCAATCAAACTGATGTGCATTGGCTAATTGGCGAATATGTGTTTGCATATTTTCAGCATATAATGCTGAGTACAATGCAAGCTTTCAGAAGGTGATACCATCCATACCATTGAACTACTCTGTGAGTTAGATAGCCTTGTGTAAATGTATCATGTAGGCTTGCTGATACCATACAAATCATGGTACCAGCCAAACTTTGAACAGTCAGAATTGTTTGACATTCATGTCAGCTGGGATTACTACTGATCTGGGATTAGCTGAAGCTATTCACATGGTTCAGGTTGTTGAGATAAGCCCAAGTACCATGTGATAGCTCAATCCCAGCTCACCAATCTAGGTAACCAAGCTGATATTAAAGTGGTGCCTCAGCCACACCACCACAGAAAATGTACAAGTCAGCAGCTACACATCCTGCAACTGCTGACTTTAATTATTACGACACTGTCCTGGAAGCTAGTGATGTTGGCACCCCAGCCCATGTTTCCATTGTCTCTCAGGTGCTGTCGCCTCCATTGCCGATTCCCTACTGTGCATGCACAAAGGGCACTGCGCTTTCTGAATGGCCTGGCAGCAGGGAAGGAGGAGGGGTGACACATTTCTGCCATACCTCGCTGCAGTAAGGTCTGTCGGAAGTGGGGACAGGTAAATGTCCAAAACAGGTACCCACTCCCCCCCAAAAAGGTGCCAAACGGGGTATTAGAAGGGGGAGGAGAGAGATAAGCAGAGCTTCCACTATTGGGGGATATCTAAGGCCCCTTTCACACTTATGCAACTTGTCCTGCGACTTGGGACTGCAAAGTCGCATGTCAAGTTGGACCAAACGATTTCCAATGAGTAGCATTCATAGCTGTCTGACTTCAGGTGGCATCATCTTCAAACTAGTCCCTGAATTACTTTGGACCAAGTATGATATGACTTGAGGTCCCTAGAACTCAAGATTACACAGACATTGCTTCAAGTCACATCAAAGTTGCATGACTTTCAAGTCACACAAGTGCGAATGGGGCCTAAGTCAAAGGTGTTATCCTGAAAGTAATGCAGTTTTCCCATGACATTGTCCCAACCTCTACAGTGACAGTGTCATCTGCCACCCAGCAAACAGAGCATATGACAGTACCGCCACTGTCCCCAAGCATTTCCAAAGGGTCCCATAGAAGCTTACAGCTCTCCATCTCCCAAACACTGGAGAGAAAGAGGAAGTACCCCCTACCAACCCACGATCCCTGGCCCTGAATGCCAGCATTTCCAAATTCCTGGCCTTTGAAATGCTGTCATTCAGTCTGGTGGTCACGGACAGTTTTAAAAACCTGATGGCGGTGGCTGTCCCACAGTATGTGGTCCCCAGCCGCCACTACTTTTCCAAGCAAGCCATCCCTTCCCTGCACAAACAAGTCAGGGACAAGATCAAGTGTGCACTGCGCAACGTTATCTGTGGCAAGGTCCACATAACCACTGATACATGGACCAGTAAGCACGGGCAAGGACGCTATGTCTCGCTAACTGCACACTGGGCAAATGTAGTGGCGGGTGGGCTAGAGGCGGCTAGCCATTTGGTGCATGTCCTTCCGCCACCCAGGATTGCAAGGCATTTGTCTTTGCCTCCTGTTGCCTCCTCCTCCTACTGCGCTGCCTCCTCCTCTACCACCTCCTCATCCGCTCAGCGTAGCACCTTCACCACCACCTTCAGCACATCCAGGGGGAAACGACAGCAGGCTGTTTTAAAACTGATATGTTTGAGGGATAAACCCCACACTGCGCAGGAGCTGTGGATGGGCATTGAACAACAGACCGATGAGTGGTTGTTGCCACTGAGCCTCAAGCCCGGCCTGGTGGTGTGCAACAATGGGTGAAATCTTGTAGCGGCTCTGGGCCTAGCCAGTTTGACGCACATCATTTGCCTGGTGCATGTGCTGAATTTGGTGGTACAGAAATTTCTAAAAAAACTACCCGGATATGTCAGAGCTGCTGCATAAAGTGCGGGCCGTCTGTGCGCACTTTCGGCGTTCTCATCCTGTTGCTGCTCGCCTGTCTGCACTGCAACGGAACTTCGGCCTTCCCGCTCACTGGCTCCTTTGCGACGTGCCCACAAGGTGGAACTCCACCTTGCACATGCTGGAGAGACTGTGCGAGCAGCAGCAGGCAATAGTGGAGTTTCAGCTGCAGCATGCACGGGTCAGTCGCTCTGCTGAACAGCAACACTTCACCACCAATGAGTGGGTCTCCATGCGAGACCTGTGTAGCGTATTGCGGTGTCTCGAGTACTCCACCGACATGGTCAGTGCCGATGATGCTGTTATCAGCGTTACTATCCCACTTCTATGTCTCCTTGAAAAAACACTTTGAGCCATGATGGAAGAGGATGTGGCTCAGGAGGATGAGGAGGAGGAAGAGGGGTCATTTCCACGGTTATCAGGCCAGTCATTCAAAAGTGGCTCGGAGGGTGGGTTCCTGCACCAGCATAGGCCAGGTAAAAAATATTCAAGCCAAGGCCCAGTTCTAGAGGATGAGAAGGACGAGGAAGATCATCATGAGGAGGAGGAGGAGGAACCGCAGCAGGGTGGCACCCAATGCAGCTCGTGGGCATCACTGGAGCGTGGCTGGGGGGATATAGAGGACACAGATGATACACCTCCCACAGAGGACAGCTTGTCTTTGCCTCTGGGCAGCCTGGCATACATGGTCGACTACATGCTGCAGTGCCTGCGCAACAACAGCCGAGTTGCCCACATTGTAACTTCTTCTGATTACTGGGTGGCCACCCTGCTGGATCCCCGTTACAAGGACAACATGCCGTCCTTAATTCCCTCACTAGAGCATGAAAGGAAGATGCGCGACTACAAGCGCACACTGGTAGAGGCGCTGCTGAGGGCATCCCCAAATGACACCGGGGGCTCAGTGGAAGCACAAGGCGAAGGCAGAGGAGGAGGAGGAAGAGGCCGCCAGCGCAGCTGTGGCACCGCAAGCACCTCAGAAGTCAGGGTTAGCATGGCCGAAATGTGGAAAAGCTTTGTCAGCAGCCCGCCACAACAAACTGCACCACCAGCTGGCAAGGTCTTAGCAGGATGCAATATTTCAGCAACATGGTGGAACAGTATGTGTGCACACGCCTACACGTACTGACTGATGGGTCTGCCCCATTCAACTTCTGGGTCTCCAAATTGGGCACATGGCCTGAGCTTGCCCTTTATGCCTTGGAGGTGCTGCCCTGCAGCCAGTGTATTGTCTGAACGTGTGTTTAGCAAGGCATGGGGAGTCATCACAGACAAGCACAGCAGCCTGTCCACAGCCAACGTGGACAAGCTAACGTTTATTAAAATGAACCAGGCATGGATCCCGCAAGACGTGTCTGTACCTTGTGCAGAATAGACATTTAGACCGGCCTCACACAGCCATTGGTATACTTGTTTTTTTGAATATGTCTCAATATTTTAGGGGCTACCCCAATTAGAAAAAAAAACCCAATCAATCAACAAAAAGTGTTGGCTACCTCCTCCTCCTCCTCCACCACCGCCACTTCCACCTACACTGCCACGGTCACGGCCTAGTCAACCTCTAGGCTCCTACTCCACATCCACCCTCCCCTTCCCATTTTTATTTTTATTATTTGATTTTAAGTTATTTTCCCTATCCCCATTTTTTTGTAGGGCACTTGTCCTACTCTTACCCCCATTTTACTTCCTTTTGCAGCCCTCTAGCACTTGCCAGGACTTTTTTACAGCCATTTTTGTGCCAAAAAGTTTGGGTCCCCATTGACTCCAATGGGGTTTGGGGTCCGGGGTCAAGTTTGGGTAACGTTCGGTACCGAACTCGAACTTTTTCACGAAGTTCGGCCGGACCTGCCAAACCCGAACATCCAGGTGTTCGCTCAACTCTACTCGCTAATTAGTAATGACCAAAAAATCTTGAGTAAGGTCTTGGCTAATAGAATGTCTAAATTTATAAGTAAATATGTCCACAAAGACCAAGTGGGTTTCATCCTAGGTAGACAAGGCCCGGACCAAATCCGCAGAGCGGTTGACATTATCTCGCTTCTAAATTCTAATTGGGATAGAGGTCCTCACCAGGAAGGATACATACTCTCAGTGGATCTTCAAAAAGCATTCAACATTGTAAATTGAACTTACTTGTTTGAGATCCTTTCCAGATGGGGCTTCGGCACTAAATTTATTCAGATTCTAAGAGCCTTGTACTCTAACCCACGTGCTCAGGTCAAACTGCAAAATTTCTACTCGAAGCCATTCAATATTGCTAAAGGGACTAGACAGGGATGCCCCCTTTCTTCCTTAATATTTGCGGTATCGATTGAATCCCTTGCAATCGCTATCAGAGGAATATTCATGGAGTGCAGTGTGGTGGGCAGACGCACAAATGTGCTCTTTTTGCAGATGATCTGCTCTTATTCCCCCCCGAATTATCCACTTACTTCAAGAGTTTGGAAAGGTCTCTGGGCTTTGAGTTAATTGTTCTAAATCAGCGGCCTTAAATATCTCCACTCCAGCCTCCACAGTCCAGAAGCTCAGAGAACTTTATAAGTTCTCCTGGAACCCCAACCATATTCCATATCTGGGGGTCAGCCTGACAGCCAATATCAAACACTTATACGAGGTGAATAACCCCCCATTGTTTCAGAAACTAACTGAGGATCTCTCTAGGTAGGACCAGGAGGGTCTTTCCTGGCTTGGCAGAATAAATGCAGTAAAGATGACATTACTCGCTAGAATCCTGTACTTCTTCAGATCCCTCCCAATCCCCCTGAGGAAACAACAGTTACTAAGATTGCCATCGTGTATAATCAAGTTTATCTGGGGTCGGAAGGGCTATAGATGTCAAGCTAATGTTCTTTATAGGAGACATTCCCAAGGAGGTCTAGGACTTCCACACCTCTTTAAATACTATCAAGCTGCCCAAATAGCACAGATTTCAGTCATTTATGCCAGGGGGGACAAACCCGATTGGGTTACAATGGAGAGACAGTCTGTCCCGTTAAACAAGACGAGACCCCCAATCCTCACGCCAACCCTCTCCCACTCCATTGCCCTCTGCGATTCTGCGCTCAAACCTCCCCACTTGATTTCACACCTTTGTCCCCTTAATCATCTGTTCAACAACCCTCAATTCCCTCTGGGCCTTGAAATTCAGGCTTTTCATTGGTGGACAAATAAAGGCTTATTTCGCATAGGACACTTTTTTACCTCCACGGGCCCTATCACATTATCCTATTGTATTAATAAATTTGATAGGCCGCATACCGAAAAATTTTGCTTCCAACAAATACATAATTTGTTGACCTCTTACTGGAGGTCCAGAAATGACTCCATTGGTATTACCCCATATGAAAAATGGTGTTCTGAGCTGCAGGATCAAAAAGGAGTCATTTTATTAATCTATGCATCACTGATGGATAATCCAGTTAAGCCACCCTTTGTTAGTAAGTGGGAAAAGGTCTTAGATGTTGTCTGGGGGGAGGATAAATGGAGCTCCCGGTTCCAGAGATCCTTCAAAGGGATTGTGAATATCGCCTTGAGGGAGGCCAATCTTAAGGTCTTCATGCGCTGGTATCTGGTTCCAACCAGACTAGCTGCTATGTTTCCGAATTCTTCTGATCTTTGTTTCTGCGGTTGCGGACTTACGGGCTCCTTTATCCACATCTGGTAGGAATGCCCCCATATCCAAGGCTTTTGGAATATAATTTTTCACCTCTTACGAAGGATCTCGGGACAGGCGATCCCCCAGATTCCATATACGTCCCTTCTCAATGCTAGACCAGGCGGTCTTTCCAGGTCCCTTTTTAAACTGGCTCACTTTATACTACTGGGAGCTAAAATTACAATTGCCAGGGCCTGGAAGCATCCTATGGTCTCCTATTATGCTGCCAAACAAAAAGTTTCCTGGATCATGACTCAGGAGAGGCTTGCTAATATAATTCTGGACTCATCGTCCAAATTTGATTTAATCTGGGATCCCTGGAAGAAATACCTTAATTTACCTATATGACCTAACTGTGTCTTACTACTATACTAAACTCCCTGGTGCCCTACTTTTCTCACCTCTCTTTCCCTTCTTTTCTGTGTCCTAGCTGTCTCTTTATTCATTAGTTATTTCAAGCGTGTCCTCACTATTTTGGCTTTAGTCATAGGGTTAGCACTCGATCAGCGTGATCAAACCCTAGGACTGGGGTCAGATGCTAGGGCATGTCCCTATACTTATTAAGTAAATAGTCGGGGGTTTTGTTTTTGTTTTGTGGTATTGTTGCCCTATTCTTTGGGTTTCATCATTAGTATCAATGGTTTTCCAGGCTTCTTTAGACCTACAGGACATTTACTGGTATAGTAAGAAGCTTTTCATATTTAGTGTCAAAGGAGGAATTCTGTAATCTTGTTCGACCCCTTTGATACCTCTCAGCCCACAGCTTGCTCCCATATGGGGTGGGTTTTGGGATATCTTAAAGGGGGGAAGAGAGAGGGAGAGTAATTTGTTATGTCCTCCAACTTATCATACCTTGCCAACAGTTTGTGAATTAGATTTTTGCCTTGTACATTGACACTTTTTTGGCCCTGCAAGGCCGAGTTATACTCAATTGTAATCACCAACTTGGTTGAGGCTTGTATGAATACTATGGTGATTTCAGTTTTTTTCTTCTGTATAAAAACTCAATAAAAACCTTTTAAACAAAAATAATACATAGCCGCGCAGCGGTGACAAACTATATATATATTTAAAAGCCTTTACAGGGTACCACTTTAGATCCGCAGAGGAGCTCTACTGCTAGAATTACTGCCCTCGATCTTATATTCGTGGTGATACCTCACATGCATGGTGTAATTGCTGTTTATATATGACATGAGACCAACGCTTGCTTTCACCTTTGCACGCATGCACGGGGGACAGGGGTGTATTTTTTTTTTAATTATTCATTTTGTTTTTTATTTTATTTTTACACTGTCCCTTTCATCTTTTTTTCAATTATTTTTATTATTATCATGGTAAATTTAAATTTCCTCTATGATAAAAATAGGTAGTGTCACATATTTTTTTTTTAATTTGGGATCTATTAGACTCTAGATCTCTCCTCGGCCCTTAAAGCATCTGACCACGCCAAAATAGGTGAGATAAGATGCTTCCCCAATTTCCAAATGGTGCAGTTTATATCTAATGAAACCGAAGTCATGAAATGCTCGTAGTCTCCGGTATCTTAGGCCATAGAGATGATTGGAGCCATTCTAGTCTTTGATCAGCTCTATGGTCAGCTGTCGGAACCACCAGCTGCATTCTCTGATTCCCCGGTGGGACAGGAGAGCCCGAGAAAACCGTGGAAGATGGCCATAGGGGGGCCATTCCCTCCCACTGCTTGTAAAAGCAGTCTAGCAGCTAATCAGCTGCTAGGATTGCTTTTGCATGAAAGCCGACCACCAGCTGAAAAGAACGATACCTAGATGATACCTATATCTGCAGGCAACAGCAACATACTAATGTGTCACTGGTCCTTGTTGGGCATATTTTGTAATGTTCTTTTTTTCATGCAGTCAGTGGGTTAAATGAAAAAAAAGAATCAATTGGTGGGTATGCCCACCATTAGAAAACCGCCCTTCATCCACCCACTTCTAATGGTGGGCATAGCCTTTTTTAAAAAATATATACCGGAGCATAGGGGCAATCTGCCCCAATTTCCACCCCTACCCCTATGCTCTGGTATATTTGCTCTTTTATTAACTGTGGTGGTGAAATTACCTCCAACAGCGCTGGAGTCACTGCTTTATGTATGGTGGGAGCAAATGCTGTTGCTGTCACCCTAAATAAATCAGTGCTGCAGCTGGCATACCTGAAAACTAAATAAAGATTAATAAAATACAGTAACATATAAAAAAATAACATTCCTGCTAAGAAGAAAAAATAATAAAACATTACAGGAAACATTATATTAAACATTACATACCTGCAAAAAAACATGATAAAAAAAGTAACAAAACATTACAGGTATGCATAAAAAATAATAGAGAGAGCAATGGAAAGAGAATAGAGAGAAAATAAAGATAGAAAAACAAAAAACGTACAATTGTTTTTGGCTTTTATTATTCAATTTTTTTTTTTTTTTGGTTTTTATAACTTTTTTTGTTGTTTTTTTTTGGTACGCCTTTTTTTTAACAGTAGTTTCAGGTTGGGGTCTCTCAAAATGCGGTGACATCTTGGAGACCCTGTGATAGTGTGCCCTATTCCTGTGTAGTGCTGTTCCCTACGCTAATACTGTATAATTGTGCTCAAAACAGTGACAGATGCAGAAACCACACTGGTAAAAACAGGAATAATAACGGGTTTCACGCCTGTATCCACGTCATCTGCAGACACAACATCTTTTCTGGGGGGCTCAGTTGGTAGGGGTACAAAGGATGGCATGTGGAAAATGATGTCCATGCAGCCGGCTCACTGCATTTTGATTGAGAACATGGGGTGCAGAGCCAACTGGATACAGAAGGGCTCTGTCAATCTCTTCTGGAATTTAAGGAGAGATCCAGTCCATCCTGATGCTTTGTATAGCACATAAGCATTCAGCATAGCCAATTGAAATAAGTAAACAGACACTTTTTTGTACCAGTGTCTGGTCTTACAGGCAATTAAGTACGGCGCCAATAACTGGTCGTTGAGGTCCACCCCTCCCATATTTTGGTTATATTCGTGGACACAGAGGGGTTTCTCCACAACACCAGTCGCCGTTGTAATTTGGACAGCCTGTCTGCGAGAAGGGAGGAAAGAATGAAAACATTCTTTGTATAACTCCACTTCACTGCGTGCAAATTACTACTTCTCAAGAAGGCTCTCTCCCCCTGACTAAGTCAGGATTCTACCAGCCATTGGGGGGAAGCCCCGATGATTAGGTTGCACGGTGCCACATGCACCAATTTGGTGATCAAACAAGTTACTAAAAAGTAGTAGTAATTGTCCACGTATAAATTATACCCCTTTCCTGATAAGGGTGACAAAAAAGCTCCACAAAATTTTGCCAGCACTCCCTATGTAGTCTGGGCATCCTTCCGGCTCCACGTGACTCTCTTTGCCCTCATAAACCATAAAACTATGTGTATAGCCTGTGGCCCTGTCACAGAGCTTATACAACTTGACCCCGTATCTGGCATGCTTCCTGGGTAGAAACTATTTGAAAGCAAGATGGCCAGAAAATGTAATCAGAGACTCGTTCACACACAACTTGGTTGGGAAAAAAAATTGGTTTCCAGTCTCTGGCAAGTGACAAATGGGGATTAGCGGCAATGTATTGACCAGAATATAAATTGCTTTGGTCCACAATAGATTTATAGAGATCTTCTGTAAAAAACAGCAAATAAAAATCAATGACCCTAAAGTCAACTGTATTCACATGAATTCCGGGTTGGCCAGCGAATAGGGGAAGTACAGGCACTGCATCAGTGGTGGGTTGCCAATCAGGGTGTCACGTACCTGGTAGGTGAGTCTGACTTATGCAGTAGGCAACCTCCCTTACTCACCTGACTCGGGAACCCCTGGTAGAGCAGACAGGGGGCTCGGGAGTACAGGAGAGCACGAGGGTCGGACTGGATCACTGGTGATGGTTATAGGTCCGTTGGAGCGCTCGTGCAGCAGAAGCGTGGTCGTGCGGGCTGGGTCGGCAACTGGCTGGCGGTGCGGTACAGAGGAACAGGCAAAAGAGTGGTCGGGTACAGGCAGAGTTCGTTAACAGGCTGACAGCAGAGGTGCAGAAGGATCAGGCAATCGGATGGTCGTAGGCAGGCCAAGGGTTGGTACAGGTGGAGTTCAGACAAGGTCGGGCAAGCCGGGTCACAGGAACAGGAGACAGGAACAGATAACAGGCACAAGTTGCTCAGGAAGGACGGGTACACGCTGTAGATCAGACAGCATCTGCCTACAGGAAGCAGGAAGTTTAAATAGAGCTGCCCTTCATGGAATTAGAGGAAACCACAACCAAGTGCAATTAACCCTCGCACAGTCTTCTAACACAGGGTTTGCAAGCACGGCAGGAAGGGCACTATGGGCTCTGTGGGCCTGTGTTTGTCTTTGTCTTCGTGGCTGAGGGACACTACTTGTGCTAGCCACACCAGCTTGAACTGCACTTATGTGACTCCCCACATCACCAAGTGTTACTGCAGCACTGGTTGTATGACCAGGATGTACTAGGCCGCTGGTGCTTGCCAGGTCACCAGAAGGAGTAGCTGCACTAGTACTGGCTCTCTGCTCAATACAAGATCCCTGCGGTTCTTGCACCTCAGCGACAGCAGAATGGGGTCTGGTATGCCTGACCTTAGCAGGGACCACAACTCTGCATCAGAGCTATCTGACAGGATGCCGCTGCTGTCTACCGGTTCCTATACTGAGCCTTATTCTGACAGTGGAGGTTCCCCATCGCTCTCGTCTGTCATGCTCAGCAATGCGTAGGCCTCTTCACTAGCGTACGTCGGATTGGACATGTTGGGCTCTAAATTTATAGGTACACTAGTGTGACTCACAGGCAAAAAACTGCACCTAGTTGTCAAGAGCCTGTTCCATAAGATTGTCAGATTTTGCAGGGATCGGGCATGATCTCTGCGAATGCTGCAGATATGTGTTCTGTGTTTTGTAAGTGTCAGCGAATTATTGATCCTGCCCTTGGGTGGGCTGGGCTGGGTGGAGGGGCTAAACGCAGGTGCTAGCAGGTATCTGGGCTTATCCCACTAATGCCACATTTTTTAGAACACTAATATAGTAGGGATGCTAGTATAGATCTGATCAGATCACAGATATTGCTCTGGTCAGATACTGCAATAGTATCTAACACCTATCTAATATGTGTGTATGCGTGTCAGAGTACCTAACTAACTGACCCTGCCTGGTGTTTACGCTGACCCTAACACATGCTAAAACCTAACTGCGGTCACTGCCTGGCAATCAGGGGTTAATACATATAAAGATATTTATATATATATGGTGGGTAACCTGATGGGGAAAAAAAATAACTATCTAGCTAGCGTCACCGTGACACTTTTACAGTGATCACAGGTGGCAGGGGGAAATCAAGGGGTTAAACACTTTATTAGGGGGGTAAGGAGGGTATTTATACCTACTTAGGCCTACTACTACCTACCCTAACACTGATTAGTGTCACAAGTGAAACAATTACAGCGATCAGTGAATAATCTGATCTCTGCACTCAGTGACACAGTGACAGGGGGTGACAGGAGTGAAGGGGTTAATTGGGGGGATGATCAAGGGGCGATCAGGGATTGGAAAGTGTGCCTATGTGTGCTGGTGTTAGTGTAGTGTTGTGCAGCTCACTTTTCTCATGTCCTCTCTCCTCTCTCAATCAGAAAAGGAAGGAGAGAGGGAGAGTGAAATCACTTGCCCTGTCTGTGTTTACATTACACAGACATGGGAGGCATTCCATTTGCCAGGACCGATCAGCAGGTATAGACCAAAAATCACTGGTCTATTCCTGCAGATTGAATGGTCCTCTAGTGAATCAGAACACCGTGCCCGCGCTGGGGTGTGTGCCCTGGCCTCCGTGGGATTCGCGAGATGCTGCCACATTGCAGCAGTAATTGTACACGAGCCGGTCGGGAACCGGTTAAATGATTCCTACGAATGTTCTCCACAATCCCAGCATAATGTTCACTATAGTCTGCTCGGTAAATTGGTGTTGCTTTTCCTCCTCTCATTAAAATGGTGAGACCAACATCTAGAGTTTGGAAACATTTCCACAGAGCAATGTCTGCTGAGAGCAAAGCTGCAACTTACTAATATTGTGAGAAGAAATATTCTTTTCTAAATGCTACAAGGATGACAAAACACATCCTGGCATGCCAGAGGTGCCCTAAAGGCATTAAAAAATACTTTATAAAATGAAATGACGAGGACCTGAATGAAAGTGGGAGGATCTTTTCCCTCCAGAGTTCCAGAAACACTCTTTTTTTGCTGCTTTTGGATCATCACAAAGTGTTTCTTCAAGTAAGGAAGTGTTACAAACCACGGCCTCCCATAAATACACAATCTCTTAATTTATAGAGACAATCAGGAGAACATTCACCGGGTTCTTCATAGAACAATATCTGCTTCTGGATCAGCATTATCAATAACTGAAAATGTATATTGGCAGGAAGCTTTTACATTATTATGACAGAAAGGGGGGAAAGGGGAGGAAAGGGGGGGGGGGAGGTGCTTGTTCTCATGTATATATGAAATGTTCTTAACATATACAGTCCTTGTTATTCTATTTATAATAAAAAATAACAGTTTAAAAAGCAAGTTTAGTTTATTTACTGAATATGCTGTGCTTTTATTTCAAACATAATACTTTTATATACATTTCACCTTCCCAGTATAACAAAATGGCTTTCAATTTGTAAAACTACTCTAAAATGATTTTTTTTACATTTTTTTCAGAAAAAAAAGCAATAAAAAAGTTATGTTTTTTTCCCCATGGCTTTAAAATTTGCAGAAATTTTACGTCTCTATTGTGCACAATCTCTTGTTTGTACTCCTACTGAAATTCACCATCACAAAAGCCAATAGGCTGTTCACACACAAGCATACAGCAATAAACCTTAACCCTAATCATGTAGTAAAAACAAAACAAAAATAACATAATGGCACATTATCATTTTTTTTTTTTTTAATGCAAGGGTTTCATGATACAGCCAGGAGTGAGTGAGTCTGGATCATATGTTTACCTATTTTCATATTTTTTTTTTTTAATATCACAGTACAAGTCTGATATTATCCAGTCAGTGAAGACTTAATCCAGAACATACAGGACATTCTAGCAATAGAGTGTCAAAGGAAGGCCTAACATTTTATTTGTGTATCTTCACAATGAGGGTCCATTTAGATATCAGTCTATGTGCCTTCTTCCCAATTAGAACAAAAATCACAAAAATAGAATACATCAGCCTTGTGCAGTCATACTTTTGGCATGACTTTATTAAATAAACCTCAAAAATACAAAAGTAACAAAACAACATACATAAACCAAGCATCATGTTCCATGGGGTGGACCTCCTCTCAAGAGCTCAAAAGATGAGGACTTGTTCCTCAAACTTATCAGCTCATTTATTTTTATTGAAGTCATCTTGAGGTGTTCTTCCCAGATAGTGTTGAGCGAACCCGGACTGTAACGTTCGGGTCCGTACCGAACTTTCGGGTGTCCGTGGCACGGACCCGGACATTTCAAAAATCGTTCGGGTTCGGTCCGGGGTTCTGCTATTTTACTCCACGTGTTGAGAAGCTGCAGGGCAGCCAATCAACAAGTGTTTCACTGGTTTGCCCTTAGAAGCCATCACAGCCATGCCTACTAATGGCATGGCTGTGATTGGCCAGTGCATCATGTGACCCAGCCTCTTTATAAGCTGGAGTCACAGTGCTGCAGTCACATGCTCCTTGGGTTAGTGTAGGGAAAGGTAGCTGACTGCGTGAGGGACAGATTTGAGACATTTTAAGACCTGATCCTGCATCCTGAGATAGATTACTTTACTACTGCTGTCTGTGCTGTTGCTCTGAGGACAGATAGCAGAAATTAGAGATTTCAAATACCGCTGCTTTGAGTTGCAGATCA
>BLSH010043620.1:164325-175626 GCA_018402905.1 Glandirana rugosa
TTAAAACTTCTCAATTTGTGTGTGTAAACAGAGTCTCCGATTGATTACGAAAAATAGAGAAACGACACGAATAAGTCTCTTGTATGTGTGGTAGTCACGATTTCCAATATCTAGCTTTTGCATAATTTTCGAGAAAAATGTGATTAGATCACGGTCACTACAGTTTATTAACTAAACCTCGAGACAAGTCTAGTTCATTTTAGAAGTCAGTTGTGATTGAAGTGTTTTTTCTCTCGCGGAAACCACAATACGTTTTTTAACCGTGCTGAAATAATTTATTTTATGTCATTTTATGAGTTTTCTTTGGTCAACAGTACAAAGTACCCCACCTGGAGACCCTTATCTCAACTCTTGTCCGTGCGATCGTTCGGGTTCCGTCCGGACCCGGACCCGGACTTTGTCCCGAAGTTCGGACGGACCAGCAGAACCCGAACGTCCAGGTGTTCGCTCAACTCTATTCCCAGAGGTCCACCCCATGAAACATGACAACTGGTTTCTTTTGAGTATTTTACTGTATTTTATTTAATAAAGTCGTGCCAATTTTTTGCATAACACCAAAGGCGCTCTCTTTTTTGTGAAGTTAGTGTTGACTGAAGATTTTACTTGATCTGAACAGAGCTCCAAATCAATTATTTGACATCACTGGCACTAGATTAGTGTAAAAAGAGCTTTTAATACGTTTTCGATCTATAACCTTTAGCACTGATGGTGTGTATGTTCTCTGAATAAGCACAGCAAAGAGATAAAAAGCATTAGTTAGCCTCTGAGACAAATGTGTGTGTTTAACTCTTCAAAATTCTGAAAAGTATAATAAATAATTGTAACCAGGAGCTGGCTTATATTGTCTGCATTATTGGGAGACACTTTGTGGCACTTGCTACAGTGAGACTGTTCCCTCCTACTGCTCAGCCTGGACTCTATGTCTTCACATCCTGAAAGTAGACGGAATAATACCTAAGAGTGAAGCAAAGCATCTTGGCACATGTAGTCCGAAGAGCCATGTTTTGCATTCAAGTCTGACTGTATTGGACTACAAGTACCAGCCGGCTGCAGAACAGAGAACAGAATGCTGGGAAAAGTAATATAAAGCCTGTGAGGGGATGGCCTGGATCAGATCATGGCCTGGATCTGCAAGCAGTGACTTGGGCTGCAGATTGTGCTTCAATCGGATTACCGCCTGTACTACAGGGAGACCTGCAGTCAGTAACGTCTGTTCATTCCGTGGTAGCCTGGAGGCAGCCCTAATCATATCCACGCCAGATCCAGCTGGACGGTAGCATGGTGTGATGCATGTTTGAGCCCTGTCCCTTGATACAGACTCTGCAGAAGCCTGCTGCAGAGCCCTAACACCACTGTTCAACATAGAAGGTTGCCGGGAAAGGTGGACAGGCACTTTCCCCTTCCTTTCACACCAAAGGACACTGCATGCAGACACTATTGCCTTATTCACTCCACCACGCCTGAAAAGGGACCCTTGTCACACTTTAATCCTTACTAAGGGAATCTAGTGTACATCTTGTTTGCCAGGATACATTGTGCACATCTTAAAGAGCTAGCTGAAGTCTCAGGCTTTCCTCTTCAAAGGGACTACAGACTCCCCCCACAAGGAATAAGAACATTTAATGCCTAACCAGGCCCATACTGTAAACAATGACTCTATTTGTTAGAGAATAGGGATGAGAACTCTAGACTTTTTGCTAATTGTGAATTTAGAATTTGCACATTACTGGGACTGGTGTCAGGGGATTAAAGGGAGAGATTTAATGGAAGCCTAGTCACTCCTCATCCCTTTTTGGCCTGTAGCTATAGCCTCTTTACAGAGTTAAATTCTGGTGTTTATATGTTTTGGAGTGTTCTTATCTATTGCATGTCACAAACTCTTTGTTACTGAATTTTCTGCTATTAATCTGTCAGTAAACAAATCTACCTGGTTCACTTTGCATGTAAGTGGACCTTTAAATTCTTTATTTATAACAGAAATGTCAGAACCCAGAGTGTCAGAGGTGTCGGAGGACATGCAAGGTCAAGGCAACCAGTGGGTTACAGAATCTTTGAGTGGCCCTTAAAGGGGCAGAGCTTCATAATAATAATACAAGTGTAATAAAAGTGCAACCATTGGGTCTTTGTTGTGCAAGGATGTTCAACTCCAAGCATGATAGCTTTATGGAAAAAAAAAAAAGAGTTATTAATATTCGGGTCTTTTTGTTTTGATACTGGCTCTGGTTGATAGTGCTTGAAAGTCCAGGAAAGTAGTGCACACCGCTAAGACAATCATCCAAGTGGAATAATGGATAGCTGCAGGTTCTCACCTTGGCTCGCCACCATATGTAAGTGAGGAAAAGACAGAAATGGCATCACTCCACAGAAGAAGTCCAATACTTGAAATATTTATTGTGAAATAGCCAGATGATACAGCACATTGTAGGCACATTTACCTCGACTAACTCAAGTGTAATGATGCATGGTAACGATTAAGCTCGAGTGATTCAAGGGAAACGCATCTACAATGTGCTGTATCATCTGGCTATTTCACAATAAATATTTCAAGCATTGGACTTCTTCTGTGGAGTGCTGCCATTTCTGTCTTTTCCTCTGCTTGACAGTGGCTGAAAGCTTCTTACTTTTGTATCCATAATTCATAACTGGATACATTTATTTGTTTTTAAAAATTTGTAGACAGAAGAGGGAAAGAGAGTAAAGAAAAAGGGAGAGGAAGGAAAAAGAGAAGCCGTTACTAATGGAATTCAAAATGTAAAACAAATAGCTGTATTAAACATCAAAAGTTTTCGATGGGTACATTTGTTGGCATTTTTGGTGTCTATTTTTCTACATGTTTGCATGCTACAGTAATATCACTGCTATAAAAAATAATCCCAGAAAATGTATAAACCACAAAGGTGTGCTTTACAAATGGCAAACTACAGGTCAAAAAGAAAAAGGAAAAGAAAATAATAAAATGTAGTTTGTAATCAATATAGCCAATAATGTACTGTAGGTGATTAAAGGTACAGGATTTTTATTTTTTTTTACATCTAGAATATTTAGATTTTTTTCATGTTTATATTATGTTTGATACTATTAAAAATGTATTTATCATAGTCAAACACTCTGTTGTATAGGAGAGGATCATGAGGATAGAATATCTGAGACATCGAAAAGGATGGATAACCAAAACTACCACAACATTAAGGTAGATTATTGCTTTATGTATTGTATATTTTATATATTTGTGTACTGTATTGTCTGTAACCAATCTGATGTTGGATAGGGCTGGATGCACTACCCTTCCTTTTCAACTTCTAGGCCCCAGTGGCCAAAGATGATTCGTTTTCTTTTTCAATCAGCCAGCGGACTGACAGAACAAAATGCAGGGATTCCCCTATTCATGCAAGCTAGGTGGATGGGGAAATCATCCTTGCTGTGCTTTTGTATTCTGACAGTGGAACCCCTCAGCTGCCAGAATACACTGGTCAGCACTGAAGCCGGTTGGCTGCAGGCCCTGATCGAATGAAAACATACCAACAGTCCTGTTCAAGAGGAGTCAAAAATCGACTCCTCTCGAGTTGGAACTGCCATAGATGGGAAAAAATGTGCCCGTTCCCTGCTAAACTGACCAAGTTTCAATCCATTCATGGTATAGTATAAAGGTTGCTACATACATATCAGAAAACATGGAATTCAACTTCTGGGATGAGCTCTCGATGTTGGTCCAAACTAGAATAGGAACCACAATTTGTTCATTTGCGAGTTTGGTGAATGGCCAAACTTACTACTGCCTCTAAATGTTCTGCTCGAGCAACAAGTGATGTATTCCCACCTGGCCCATTCAGTTGTAAGTTGGGGATTCTTAGTTGACAGATAAAATAAAACTAGTACCATACCTTTCATGCCTAATGCTATAGATTTTAAGGTGAACACTATACAAAATAAAAGGGGTGTGGAGCATACATACAATATTACCAGACCCTTTAAGTCTGCTGTTATTTTTAAGGGGGAACCCCACTCAAAAACAGGAAAGAAAGCATGCCTTTCCTCTCCAAAATCCATACTCAAGCATGAAAACTGGAAAGTCAGGAAAGCATGAGGATGAGTATGGTATGTATCCTCACCAAACCAGACCCATAGCTCCCAATTGTCCCTGATTTTGAGGGACTATCCCAGAATTGGAACAAAGTCCCTCCGTCCCTCTTTCCTCCTCATTTGTCCTTCATGTTGCTCTGATCTATATAGTTGTACAGTATATAAAATACAGGTTTTATCTTCAAAAAGTGTTTCCCAGTGCAAAACCTTTCATCCAAATTCTAAACTGCATTTGTAAATTCCAAAAGCCAATATAAAGGAATAGTAGTGGTAAACAAAGCACTTGTGGGTTTAACCAATAATTTGTTTGTACAGTTCTCCTTTAAGTGGGGCATGGCAGGGGGTGTGTCCTATGCCTACATACATACCTGGCCACATGCCCTGAACATGGACGGTACCTGGTCCCTATGTTGATGTTCACCACAGCCCTGCATGAGTGGTTATGGGGGTCTGTGCGTTTTACTGGAATCTGAAAATTAGGAGGGGGGATATCAATCCCCACATGAATAAATGTGAAACAGTAAACACACTGAATGAAATATCTTTTATAAAAAATCTCACAATGTAAAGCCATCACCAATTACACTGTCCAATAATGCAGATCCTTGTTAATCAAGATGAATTGCAACCTCCTACCTGCCAAAAGTAAAAACCTGCTGGAATGTCTAAACTCATCACTAAAAGTAAACAAAGGGGTGGGGTATCCTGGATGATGTCATTAACCAAATATGGGCATGCAAAAGTGATCCAGAGTGGATTGAATTAATTTTTAGAGTTAAAGGAAAGTGTTCTTATTTGCAACAAAATATGATTTCAAATGTCCTATTTATTTTGTTTCATCTTTTGTTTTCTTCCCTTAATGGGATCCATATTTACTGGGGAAGGGGATATCAACTAATCTGTTGCAATGCCACCACCTAGAAATAATTTTAAGACATTTTTAGAAGACAATTTTACTGAGAACCAAAATCTAATTTATGACAAAAAGAAAACAATTACTGTTAGAATTTAAAAAGAACAAGAAAGGAAAGCTCCTACAAATGAGTCTGAAGTTAAATTACAATGAAATTAGTAGCTCAGCAATGTCCCAGCTAAACAAGCAGTCCACAGCACAATGGGCTCAATTCACAAAATGGTATCTTCCCTCATCCGAGTATGTGGTAAGATATTTTTCAGTTCACTAAAAACGCTACTAAAATACTGCATGCTTTATTTTATGAGGCGGTGCAGTATTTTAGCAGTGAAAGCTTGCGGTAATTTAATGCCAGCAGTAGCCTGTATCCTTAACTAGTGGTAAATAGCTGGTTGTTAAGGAGCAGGCACCCATTATGTCCTTAACAATGGATGAGTCATCAGCTATCAGTGGGGTTCCCCACTGACAGCTAACTGTAAACAAAAGATTTGCCGCCAATTAAAAAATGGTTAAAAAGAAACAGTGTGGGGGTACCCCCCAATCCATACCAGACAAATGTCTGGTATGGATTTTAAGGGAAACCCCAAGGCAAAGTTAAGAAAACGGTGTGGGCCCCCCCCCAAAATCCATACTAAGCCCTAATCTGAGCATGCTGTCCTGGCGTAGATAAAGTCCCATGGGGCGGGGTCAACCAGTGATATCACCGGGCTGCCCTCTTAGTTTATTTAGTAGCAGGAAGCAGCGAAGCTATCAGATGGCGAAAGCCAGTATTGGGCGTGGACCTCTTTTTCTTTTTTTGGGGGGTCAACGGCTGGTGTTCATTGTGATTGACAATGGATATACACTTGGGTGGATCTTGTCAAAGACTGTGTGTGCCTTTTTATTTACTTTTTAAGCACTTTTTTTACCCCATACTCATTCACATGGGGGGGGGCAGGGTCTGGGGGCTCCCTTGTTAAAGAGGGCTTTCAGGTTTCAATAAGCCACTTGCCTGCAGACTCCCACAACCACCGGACAAATTGTGGGGAAGAGGTCCTTGTCCTCAGAAACATGGGGACAAGGTACTTTGGGGGAGCCCCCCTGCCCCAAAGCACCTTCCCATGTTGAGGGCATGTGGCCTGGTATGGTTCAGGATATGTTTTTTTAAATTTTGGTGTGAGGTTCCCCTTACAATCCAAACTAGACCCAAAGGTACTGGTATGGAGTGTGGGGGGGGGGGGCACACTGTTTTTAAATCATTTTTTATTTGCCAGCAAATCTTTCATTTGCATTCAACTGTCAGCGGGGAACCCCACTGACAGCTGATGACTCATCAGTTATTAAGGATTGCGGCCATTCATTCCTGAACAACCATGACATTTACTGGTTGTTAAGGATGCCGGCGGTTGCTGGCTCCTTAACAGCATGTTAAAATCATACACTTTCCCTAACTATTGCATCATTTATTTCATTTTGAGAATGGAGCCCACTGTGTCTAGCTCTTCTACAAAAATAAATCACAATGAAAAGAATACTTTCCAGGGTTTCTGGTAAGCAAAGAGGAACAACACAAGAACAAAGATGTGGTTGAGTGGAAAGATAAGAAAGTAGCATAGCAAAAGATTAATTAAATGATTAAATAAATGCATGTGTAGAGGAAAATAAAGCCCAGAAAAGCAGCAGGACATCCCCAGCTTTAGTTTCCACCCACCGCTGGAGGAAGACCAAGAGGACCTGTGAAGACATCAGACCAGACCAAAGACACCTTTAAAAAAAGGAAAGTACATTTTTTTGTTTCGCTTATGAAAGTGTAATCAGTGCTCCAAGGAGGGTGAGGGACCGAAAGGAAATGGCACATGCCAATAAAACACTCACAAGATGAAGAAACGGGGTAGGCACATCATGCATAAGGTTTCCAGTGCAGGCGATCTCGTCGCTCTGGTCCTGGTCATGGTGGGCAGTAGTCACTGTAGACTGCAAGACTTGGTCCGCAGTACAAAGTCAGCACAGGAGGATGATGTCAAAAGAATGCAACGTGTTTCGTTAGCTTGACGGCTATGATGTCCTGATAGCCGTGCCCCTTCTTCAGGCAATATCACAACTACAACTGGAAACTGAGTCTTATAAGCAACTGGGGGCGGGGCCGGCACAGCGGGGACATGTTATCACAGGCACTTAAGATAACCGCAACCACATCAATACACATGGAAATAGAGCATGTAATAAGCTAGACTCAATAAGTGTAGGCATCTGTTAGGTGAGAACAGAAAAGGAAGGAAAAGGGGAGAGGATAGGAAAAAGAGAAGAAAGAAGGAAAGCAGAAGAAAAGAAGGAAAGAAAGGAAAAGAAAAAGAAAACGAAAAAGAAAAAAGGGGGAAAGAAAAGGGAGAAAGGAAGGAAAGGGAAAAAAGGGGCACAATCAGTCCCCCAGGACTGGGGCTGGTATAGTAAAGCCATGAATTTAATGTGTAGTAAATATATATATATATATATATATATATATATATATATATATATATATATATAATCTTATAATAGAATATATTGATATCTAAATATAAAATAGTGGAATTAATTAATTAAGTAATCAAATCATTTCTGTGAAAATAATATATGTGAAAATAATTATAATTAATAACAAATAATAAATAAATACATGTTAGTGTTCCACACCAATTTGCCAGGAAATTCCCCTTCATCTTCTAACTTTCCTCTGCCTTCCTTCTATTCCCCTCTCTCCACCCTCCAACATGCTCACACTAATCTTCTTTGCAGTAAAGTCCTCTCTCCTCAAACTCTCACTTCTTTACTGCCCCCTCTCCAGCCCACAACCTGTACATATCTCCCTCACTTCTGCCCACTCAATATTGCTGCACTTATCACCTCCTGCTCATTCTAGGCCCACGCAGTGTCACCTCCACTACAGCATCTGCCCTCCTATAAATCCCACTCCCACCTTACCACCCTCACCCTCCTACTACTCCTAATGTCTGGGGACATCGCACCAAACCTTGATCCCCCCACATCCTATTCCAACCCCCCCAAAATTGGCTGTCTACCTCCTCAAACAGTAGCCGTAACCCCCACTTTCTCATTGCAATTCCACAAGTCAGCCCCCCTTATGTGTGCCCTCTGTAATGCCCGTTCAGTCTTCAACAAACTAGCCTCTGTCAATCACCTTTTCCTCTCCAACTCCCTTAATCTATTTGCTATTACTGAAACCTGGCTCCAGGAATTTGACACTACCTCTCTAGCTGCCCTGTCCCACAGTGGCCTCCTCTGGACTCACTTGCTCCGACCCAGTGGACGAAAAGGAGGCGGCGCCGGACTTCTCCTCACCCCACAATGCACCTTCCAGTTTCTTCCCTCAACTCCCTCTCTTTCCCCCTGCTCTTTCGAAGTGCACTGCATTCGTCTTTTCTCTCCATCTTGTCTGAGGGTCGCAGTCATTTATCGGACTCCTGGAACAGTGTCACGTTTTCTAGACAACTTCTCCGCATGGTTACCCTACTTTCTATCCTCTGATATACCTGCCATCATTCTAGGTGACTTTAACATGCCAATCAACATTAATACTGCAACCACTTCTCAACCTAACCTCCTCTTTTAACCTAACACAATGGACACAAGCCCCCACTCACTCCAACGGCAACACTCTTGACCTTGTATTCTCCCATCGCTGCACCCCCTGCAACCTTTCTAATACTCCCTTTCCTCTCTCTGATCACAATCTTATCCGTTTCACACTCTCTCTCTCTCCTACCTCCCATGCTGCCAACCTGCAAACCCCTACCCACAGAAACCTTTGCCACCTCAACCCTTCCCTCCTTCATTCTGCTACTGATGGCCTCTATGACAAAATCGCACCCCTGTCCTGCCTAGACCAAACCACTTCTATCTACAACAACACACTGTCATACTCTTAAGATTTACTTGCTTCCCTTTCTACCTGCAGAACTAGACCTCATTTGCCACAACCCTGGCAAACAGACGATAACAGAAGTCTCAAGAGACACAGCCGTGCTCTTGAGCGAGCGCGGCATGAATCTAAATCCCTGCAAGACTTTACCCTCTATAAATCTGCTCTTCTCAAATACAACTCCCGCCTCCACACTGCTAAACAAACCTACTACAACACTCTCATCCAAACCCTCTCATCCAAACCTTGTCAACTCTCTTCTACCCTTAACTCCTTACTTCAATTCCCACTCCTCCCACCTACCAACTTGCTTACAGCTCAAGAAATTGGCAACCATTTCAAAAGCAAAATCAACACACTTCGCAAGGAGATATCCAACACCCAACTTCCTTCCCTATCCAACACATCAGATCTAACACCGCACTCAATACTCTCCTCCTTCTGCCCTGTTACCACTGAGGAAGATGATAAACTAATCTCCTTGGCCCACCTCACCACCTGTCCCCTGGACCCTGTCCCGCACAATTACTGCGGCCACCTTCCCGCTCTATCCTAAACTCCCTAACCCACATCTCCAACCTCTCCCTCTCTTCCGGCACCGTTCTCTCCCCGCTCAAACATGCACTGGTTACCTCCATACTTAAAAAACCCTCACTTGACCCCACCTGTTTGAATAACTTAAGACTAGAGTTGATCAAACCTTTGGAAGTTCGGGTTCTGCTGGTTCGACAGGACCCGAACTTTGACACGGACCCCGAACCCCATTGAAATCAATGGGGACCCGAACTTTTAGGCACAAAAATGGCTGTAAGAAAGTCCTGGAAAGTCCTAGAGGTCTGCAAAAGGAAGGAAAATGGGGGTAAGGTTCGGACAAGTTCCTTACAAAGAAATGGGGATAGGGAAATAACTTAAAATAATAAAAAAAAAAAATCACATAAAAAAATCAAAAATGGAGGTGGATGTGGACTATCTTCAAACTGTGTGAGAAAAGTATAAATTAGCGGGGGGGAAGCCATATCCCTGTTCTAAGAACAGGGATATGGCTTCTCCCGGCTAATTTATACTTTTCTCACACAGTTTGAAGATGATTGTAGATTCTACAATCATCTTAAAACTGTGTGTGAAAAGTATACATTAGCCGGGAGAAGCATATCACTGTTCTTAGAACATCTGCAAACTGTATAAGAAAACTATAAATTAGCGGGGAGAAGCCATACCACTGTTCTAAGAACAGTTATATATCATATCACTGTTCTTAGAACAGTGGTATGGCTTCTCCCCGCTAATTTATAGTTTTCACACACAGTTTGCAGATGTTCTAAGAACAGTGATATGGCTTCTCCCGGCTAATGTATACTTTTCACACACAGTTTGAAGATGATTGTAGAATCTACAATCATCTTCAAACTGTGTGAGGAAAGTATAAATTAGTGGGGAGAAGCCATATCACTGTTCTTAGAACAGTGATATGGCTTCTCCCCGCTAATTTATAGTTTTCACACACAGTTTGCAGATGTTCTAAGAACAGTGATATGGTTTCTCCCGGCTAATGCATACTTTTCACACACAGTTTTAAGATGATTGTAGAATCTACAATCATCTTAAAACTGTGTGATAAAAGTATCAATTAGCGGGGAGAAGCCATATGACTGTTCTTAGAACAGTCATTTGGCTTCTGCCCACTAATTTATACTTTTCTCACACAGTTTGAAGATAGTCCACATCCACCTCCATTTTTGACTTTTTTATGTGATTTTTTTTTGTTTAATTATTTTAAGTTATTTCCCTATCCCCATTTCTTTGTAGGGCACTTGTCCAACCCTTACCCCCATTTTCCTTCCTTTTGCAGAGCTCTAGGACTTTCCAGGACTTTTTTCAGCAATTTTCAAAACTTTTATTAAACTACCAGAACCCCGGACACCCAAAAGTTCTTTTTTTGAAACGTCCGGGTTCGGGTCCGGGTCCCGGACACCCAAAAGTTTGGTACGCACCTGAACTTTACAGTTCGGGTTCACTCAACTCTACTTAAGACTCATTTCCCTGCTCCCATTTGCCTCCAAGCTCATTGAACGCCTTGTACATGACCGAATGAGTTGCTACCTCACTGACAACAACCTTCTCAACCCCCTACAGTCCGGCTTCCTCCCACAACATTCAATTGAATCTGCCCTACTAAAACTCACCAACGACCTACTAACTGCTAAAACCAATGGACAGTACTCCATACTCATACTCCTGGACCTCTCTGCTGCTTCTTTATCCTGGTTCTCCTCCTACCTATCTCAGCGCACTTTCAGTGTCACTTACAACTCCATCTTCTCCGCTCCTCTTCCTCTTTCTGTTTGGGTACCCCAAGGCTCTGTCCTTGGGCCCCTCCTATTCTCTGTCTATACCTATTCCCTGGGCCAGT
>BLSH010043620.1:175636-202903 GCA_018402905.1 Glandirana rugosa
CAGGCCCCAAGACCATCAAATTATTTTCAAAACTTTTAACGACTTTTTTCAGGACCTTTCAGGATCTCGAGACGTTTTCCTTCCTTTTACCCCCATTCCCAACCTGTTCACGGGATGTTTCTTTCAGCAATTTTCAAAACTTTTATTAAACTACCAGAACCCCGGACCCGAACCCGGACTTTTTTTGAAACGTCCGGGTTCGGGTCCGGGTCCCGGACACCCAAAAGTTTGGTACGCACCTGAACTTTACAGTTCGGGTTCACTCAACTCTACTTAAGACTCATTTCCCTGCTCCCATTTGCCTCCAAGCTCATTGAACGCCTTGTACATGACCGAATGAGTTGCTACCTCACTGACAACAACCTTCTCAACCCCCTACAGTCCGGCTTCCTCCCACAACATTCAATTGAATCTGCCCTACTAAAACTCACCAACGACCTACTAACTGCTAAAACCAATGGACAGTACTCCATACTCATACTCCTGGACCTCTCTGCTGCTTCTTTATCCTGGTTCTCCTCCTACCTATCTCAGCGCACTTTCAGTGTCACTTACAACTCCATCTTCTCCGCTCCTCTTCCTCTTTCTGTTTGGGTACCCCAAGGCTCTGTCCTTGGGCCCCTCCTATTCTCTGTCTATACCTATTCCCTGGGCCAGTTGATAACCTCCCATGGCTTCGAATACCACCTCTGTGCCGATGACACCCAGATCTATCTCTCCACTCCTCAACTCACCCCCTCAATCTCCTCACGGATTACAAACTTACTGAATGACATATCAGTATGGAAGTCACACCAATTTCTCAAACTCAATCTTTCTAAAACTGAGCGTGTTATATTTCCTCCTTGCCTGCCCCCCCCATAACTTTACTATTAAGAGCAACAGCACAAACATTGGTCCCTCCTCACATGCCAAGGTGCTGGGTGTAATCCTTGACTCTGACCTCTCCTTCAGCCCCCACATCCAATCACTGGCTAAATCTTGCCACCTTAACCTCCGCAACATCTCCAGAATTCGACCCTTCCTGACTAACAACACCACAAAACAACTTATTCACTCCTTGGTTATTTCCTGCCTTGACTACTGCAACTCTCTCATTAATGGCCGACCCTTACACAGGCTATCCCCCTTCAGTCTATTATGAATGCTGCTGCTAGACTAATACACCTCACTAACTGATCCATGACTGTTGCCCTGCTCTGCCAATCCCTTCACTGACTTCCCCTACCCAACCTGGCTCCAGGAATTTGACACTACCTCTCTAGCTGCCCTGTCCCACAGTGGCCTCCTCTGGACTCACTTGCTCCGACCCAGTGGACGAAAAGGAGGCGGCGCCGGACTTCTCCTCACCCCACAATGCACCTTCCAGTTTCTTCCCTCAACTCCCTCTCTTTCCCCCTGCTCTTTCGAAGTGCACTGCATTCGTCTTTTCTCTCCATCTTGTCTGAGGGTCGCAGTCATTTATCGGACTCCTGGAACAGTGTCACGTTTTCTAGACAACTTCTCCGCATGGTTACCCTACTTTCTATCCTCTGATATACCTGCCATCATTCTAGGTGACTTTAACATGCCAATCAACATTAATACTGCAACCACTTCTCAACCTAACCTCCTCTTTTAACCTAACACAATGGACACAAGCCCCCACTCACTCCAACGGCAACACTCTTGACCTTGTATTCTCCCATCGCTGCACCCCCTGCAACCTTTCTAATACTCCCTTTCCTCTCTCTGATCACAATCTTATCCGTTTCACACTCTCTCTCTCTCCTACCTCCCATGCTGCCAACCTGCAAACCCCTACCCACAGAAACCTTTGCCACCTCAACCCTTAGCATTTATAGCAGAATAAAGTCCGCTTTGGACAGATCCTTCTCACTGCCAGTAGATCAGTTTCCTTACGGTGTTCCTCTGGATGATAGGATCATCCAAGCAGACGTGACTGAGCGCCGCGTGGTCACTAGCTGACGCGTTTTGTCATCACTTCATCTTTTAATTTTTGCTATAATACATGTCCAAAAAATAAATGTACAAAAACAAATGTATTCATTCGTTTTGGCCGATATATATTTTTCTACATATTTGTGGTAAAAAAAATTGGCATATATTGATTGGTTTGCGCAAAAGTTGTCTCGTATACAAACCATGAGAATTCATTTATGGCATATTACTATATTTTTTTTTTTTACCAGTAATGGCGGCGATCTGCGATTTTTATCGGGACTGCGATATTGCGGTGGACAGATCGGACACTTTTGACACTTTTTTGGGACCATTGACATGTATACAGCGATCAGATCTACAAAATAGCCACTGATTACTATATAAATGTCACTGGCAGGGAAGGGGTTAACCTGCAGGGGGCGATCAAGGGGTTAACTGTTCACTAGGTGTGAGGGGGCTGGGCTAGCAGGGGCATGACAGATCTAGCTGATCCCAGTGACAGGGATCAGTAGATCACTGTTATGCTGCCTGACAGAGCGGGGAATCGCTGTGTTTACCTCGGCGATTCCCCGTTCTTCCTCTGTAACAGGCGATCGCGGGTCACCAGAGGACATAGAGTCTGCCCGACCCATGGGCACGCTCACGGAGCACGCACACGCTTGCTTGCCAATGGCACGCGCTTATTCGCCCCGCAAATCGCACACGCGCGAATCGCCATTTATAAATGTTGATCTGTGCAGTGGAGCCAACTTGCTGCGGTCTTTCTATATGAGGCAGTCCACAAGTGGTTAAAGTGTTACTAAACCCACAACAGTAAAATCAGTGTGTATATGCAGCATAGCATGCTTGTTATACTCACTGTGGAACCTAAGGGGTAAATCCTCTGCATTGTGTAAAAAAGGCTGTTTGATCCTGTATGCACAGATGCTCCTCTTCTGCCACTGACTTCTGAACATGTCTGGATAAGGCAGAGACTTTGCAGTCAGGCTGCATATGCTTTGTTTGGTGTGTATTGCTAGAGAGTTTTTTTTTTCCTGGGAGAGTGCATGTGATCAGCACAGGGCGAATCAACGCTGTCCAGACAGAGGGTCAGGGGTCCTGCACCATGATAGGACAGCCAGTGCAGTAAGAAAACTCCTCCTATGAGCTTTACTAGAAACTGATAGAAGTCATAAGACTGCTATGTACTGCTGATGAGAAAAGGTATTTAGCATATATTATATTATAGCATATCGTTTATATTTACTAAAATAATTGCATTTACATGTTCTGTGTATTGTGGAAGAGCAGATATAGTGAATGCAAGGTCCTGGAGAGACCAGATATTGTGACTGCAGGGTCCTAGGGAGAGCAGATATAGTGACTGCAGGCTCCTGGGGAGAGCAGATATAGTGACTGCAGGCTCCTAGGGAGAGCAGATATAGTGACTGCAGGCTCCTGGGGAAAGCAGATATAGTGACTGCAGGCTCCTGGGGAAAGCAGATATAGTGACTGCAGGCTCCTAGGGAGACCAGATATAGTGACCACAGGCTCCTGGGGAGAGCAGATATAGTGACCACAGGCTCCTGGGGAGAGCAGATATAGTTACCGCAGGCTCCTGGGGAGAGCAGATATAGTGACTGCAGGCTCCTGGGGAGAGCAGATATAGTGACCGCAGTCTCCTGGGGAGAGCAGATATAGTGACTGCAGGGTACTGGGGAGAGCAGATATAGTGAATGCAGGCTCCTGGGGAGATCAGATATAGTGATTGCAGGCTCCTGGGGAGAGCAGATATAGTGACTGCAGGGTCCTGGGGAGAGCAAATATAGTGACTTCAGGCTCCTAGGGAGAGCAGGTATAGTGACTGCAGGCTCCTGGGGAGAGCAGATATAGTGACTGCTGGCTCCTGTGAAGAGTAGATTTATTGACTGCAGGGTCCTGGGGAGAGCAGATATAATGACTGCAGGCACCTGGAGAGTACATATAGTGTGACTGCAGGCTCCTGGGGAGATCAGATATAGAGACTGCAGTCTCCTAGGGAGAGCAGATATAGTGACCGCAGGATCCTGGGTTTAGTAACACTTTAATTATTGCACAAATTTATTTATTTCCTTCTGTGAATTAATTTTAACCCCTTTTTGTGTGGCATTAAGTGAGCGTGTTGTAGTAAATACAGCAAAACGGCATATTGAATTGTTAGTTTCAGAATGGCATGCGATATTTAGGGACAATGTGTCCGGACACTTACATACTGAATGTGGGATGCTTTAGTGGATGGATCCCACTATGAGGACCCCGTCAATGAGGCAGAATCTGAATGAAGTTCAGATATACAAATGGCATGACTAGAATTGGCCTGCCAAGTCTAAATTGGGAGACATGATGTGCGGGAAATTGAGAAAGAGGAAACTTGAGACTGAAATGGAAGCAGCCAAGCAGGAGATTATTTTATGACTGGAAATGAATCAAACACACCAAGATGGTGACTAGGACTGAAAATACTCCAAACTCCCCGCCTCAGTTTTCATGTTACATTGCACAATGGATTCTCTTTAAACTCATCTGTTCAAAGAAGATCACCATTACATCACTTCCATCACCATCTTCATACATGTTATCATAACTATTATTTGTAAAGTATTATACAGCAATATCATCTACTCAGTTCTGATGATGAATACATAATACCTAAGCAAAAGTGGTGCAAATACAGCAGCAGGTTAAGTAAAAGTACAAATAGAAAATGTACAAAGAAATATATACATTTACCCAATTTTCCTAAATATGCATTTTATTGTTTTTTATAGGGCCGGGGTGACTATAGCAACTCTAAAAATGATGGATATCCTGGTGAGTAAGAAATATTTTAAATGAATATAACGTGTAAATAAAGCCCAAACTTTTTTTTTTTGTTTAGTTCTGGACAGAACCCATTACAAGTTATGTAAGTGCTCTCTGCAAGGTTGGATTAACATAGGGGCTTTTGGAGCTGCAGCTCCAGGCCCCTACCTCAAGATAGGCCCATGCCAATGAGTCATTAATGCTGTTTAGCTTTGTGTTAGTTCACCATTGTTATGTAAATCATGGGCGACAGCCGATATTGTTATGTAAATTAAGGGCAAGATAAAATGTATCTTTCTCTCAAATAAATTGTCCTTGCAACAATGTTGCAATTTGATAATCTATTTTGTTTTTAAGAATGGTAGAATGTGAAACTTTTCATGTTTTGGTAAAATATTTTTTTCTCTGTCACTTTCGCTTTCGTGTCTTTACAAACCAAAAACAATACCATTGCTTATGAAAATTTAAAATTGGTCCCATTTGTTTTATTTTTTATTCTTTCTAAATGATCTTAAAGAGGAAGTAAACCCTGATGGGTTTTACTTCCTCTTAGTTACGCTGCAATTTAAAAGCATAATAGGCTAGTATGCATCGCATACTAGTCTATTATGTGTCACTTACCTGCATTGGAAGCTTGCGATGTCCCCGCTCCAGGCCGCATCCATCTTCGCCCCTTTTCCTTCCGGGGCCGCGATCTCTGGCTCTGTGACAGGCTGGACACGTGTGACGTCATTCCCGTGCTTGCGTACGGGAGCCGCCAATCGCGGCACGATCTCATTCAAGAAATGGCACGGAGGCTGATTCTTCACTGCGCATGTCTTGATGACATCGGCACATGCAAGTATACTGTATATTTCCTAAACTGTGCAGGTTTAGGAGATATGCAGGGAACCTACAGGTAAGCCTTATTATAGGCTTACCTGTAGGTTAAAGTGGTTGTCCAGAGTTGACAACCACTTTAATTTGAGCCCAAAAAATGCGATGTGTACCAACATCAGAAATAAAAAGGTAATTCCCAAAAATCTGAGGATACACATTTCTATTCTACACTCACACAGCAAGAAACACCAAATAACACAGAATAACTAAAGAAGAGAAACTCCTGAATAATGTAAATCCTATATATTCCAAGAAATGCAGTATCTGTGTATTTATGTGTAGGAGGACTCCACATGCAGCAGCCCTGTAGCTCACAAGGTAGAAATTATGCCTACCATTGCTCGGGTCCTGAGTTTGAATCCCAAACATCTCACTTCATGTAGAGATGTTGCTTCTGTTGCTTCCTCTCTCTATGTTTTTAAACCTGACTCAGGGCCTTACCTAAATTATGTCTAAATGTAGTATTTATGTGTAGGACACCACCATTGCAAATCTTGGCAGATACACTAGCTAGGCAAAAATATTGGGACACCTGCCTTTACACGCACATGAACTTTAATGGCATCCCAATCTTATTTCAAATAATTTTTATTTAAATGATAGAATTACAATCATGAAAAATTAGACTCTTAGTAAAGTGTAAATAGTGGCTTTTATGCCATCTTAGTTGTTCGGCATATACATACACATAGTAATATTCGTAGCAATATAACAACAGTATAAACATAGCATTAATCTGTATATAAGTATGGGCGTAGGAATGGGTGTAGGTGAATTTTTCAATACAAATATATAATTCAGTATTTTAGGGATAGTCTACCGGAACCACTCAACCCAGGGTTTCCAGTTTTTATCAGTAAGTGTGCTAGATGATGTTCTAATGGCTAATAGTTTTTCATATTGGTGGTTGAGATTGACTTGTGTTAGTACCTCTGATGGATTTGGGGTGATATTGGTTCTCCAGTGTCTTGCGATGACCAATTTGGTCACTATCAGGATGTGTGTGACTATCATCCTGTATGGTGGAGGATACTCTTTTATTCCTACATGCAGAATAGCCAGAGCTGGGGTTGTTGTTAATATTACACCTGTGATGCTTGCAATTATGCTAAATATTTTCTTCCAGTAGCCTGTGAGGTTTTTACAGGCCCAGAAGATGTGGAGGATGGTTCCAGGCTGACCGCAATCTCTCCAGCAAAGGGAGGATTGAGAGGGGTAATACTTTGCCAGTTGTTGGGGCATTCTGTACCAACGCGCTGTTATTTTTTGGGTTAGTTCCCAGTGGTTGATACAATGGGAAACTGTTTAGTTATATTTGAATGCTGGGTTTCATTGCTTTGGGGAGAATATGGTTTTCAGGTCAGTTTCCCATAGTAGCATTGGAGGGGATTTCTCGAATGTTTGTTTATGTTGTAGCATATTGTATATTAAGGAGATGCCTTTTTGGGCTGGTGTCATTATTGAAGTTCCATAATTGTGAGTTAACCATGATTGAGGGAGGCTGTTTTTTGGCCAGAAAGCTAGCAATTATTATTTTTTTTTCTATTTCAATGGTATTTATTGAAAATGTAGATTGTACAGAGATTACAATTCATCAAAAATAGCATAAGGGCAACAAATGTACAAGAAGTGTTGTCAACAAGACTGTAAAAGAGACAAAAATCAGTACCTCATATGCCCTAGGGGACGGGCCCAGGGGGCACGTGATAGGAGTGCCCACACAAAGGGGACCAGGCCAGGCCTTGGGCCACCCCTAATGAGATCATACTGTGACCCCGGTCAGCCTGTCCCAGTCCTCTCCGTCCCCTGCCCCCCCCAAGGCCAGCTTATTGTTGTTATTTGTTAAATACCAAGGGATGATCTAGACCGGAACTGCGGAGAGCATTTCTTAACAGCAACAAAACTAGGTAAGTACTTATAACATGTAAAAAGGCTGCAATTTAGATGACCAGCTGGCCAAACAAAGCTAGCAATTATTGTGTGAGTGAAAAAAGTGGATTTAGGAAGACTGTAATGTTGTGCCAGGCTGTTAAGTGATTTCAGTTTTCCGTCCTTTATCAGGTCATCAACCCATTGGAGTCTTTGCTCTTTCCATTTGCTCACCACGGCATAGGGAAATAGGTGCTCTAGTGTTTCTATTGGTAGTCTGGTGTTTCTGCAATCTAGGTTCTGTGTGGATTTGGATTGCTGGAGAAACGTCCTCAAAGCCTGTATTGCGGCTTGGACTGTAATAGGGAAATTTGTCAAGGCAAGTGGCTTCCCTGCGTCTGCCAATAACAATGTGGGTAGGTTGACGGTTTTGGAACCTGCGGCTTCTATGTCATAGAGCTTCAGGTGGATTTCTAAACCAATGCCTAATTTGGGTTAAGAGTGTGGCTGTGTGGTAGTCCTTTATATCTGGTAGTTCCCATTCCTCCCACTTTCCTATGTTTAATAAGGTGCTAGTGGGCACACCTGGCTTTTTTCTCTTGCCATATGAAGTGTTTAAGGGTTTTATTGATTTCCGTTAGGTGTGATGCTTTTATTTGGAGTGGGAGCATTTGGAATAGGTATAGGATTTTTGGGACATCCATCATTTTGAAGGAAGCGATTCTTCCCACAAAGGAAAGCTCAAATTTGGCCATGCGTGTGAGGTCTTGCCGGATATTGTTGAGTAATGGTTTTACATTGGCTTCTGCTAATAAAGATGTTTTGGAGGTCAGGTTTATTCCTAGATATGGGATGGATTGGTTCGTCCATGTGTATGGAAGGGTTGCTTCAAGGTGTGAGCGGGTGTGGATGCCAGTTCCCAGATCCAGGATGAGGGATTTATTAAAATTTACCTTATAATATGACAGGGTGCTGAAGTGGGTGAGAACTTTATGGGCAAACGGGAGCGATACAGTGGGGTTAGTTATGAGGAGTATTACATTGTCGATGAACAAATTGATGACATGTGGTTTCTGATGATATTTAAACCCTGATATATGAGGGTGGGTGCGGATAGTTTCTGCCAGGGGTTCTATTGCCAGGTTGAAGATTGTCAGGGAGAGAGAGCACCCCTGCCTGGTAAATTTTGTGATGTTGAAAGTTTTGGACATTAATCCTTCTGTGTAGACTTGAGCAGATGGGTGGGAGTACAGGGCCAAGATGGCAGACAGTATATGTCCCTTAAAGCCAAACTTTTGGAGAATGGCAGACATGTATCCCCAGTGGACCCTGTTGAACGCCTTCTCCGCATCAATCAAGAGAAGCAGAGAAGGCGTTCGATGTATCTCTGCTTGGTGGATTATGTTTATAATACGCCTGGTGGCGTCTGATGCCTGCCAGCCTTTGGTAAATCCTAATTGATCTGGTTTTATCAAGGATGGGATTATATTGAATAGTCTTTTGGCTAGCAATTTAGCGTAGATTTTGATGTCTGTGTTGAGTAGCGAAATTGGGCGGAAGTTAGATGGTGTAGTTGGGGAGTTACCTGGTTTGGGAAGTGTGATGATATGCGCTCTTAGCATTTCTCTTGGGAAAGAGCCTGAGGTAGCTGCCTTTTGAAGGGCAGGGAGCAGGTGTGGGGTCAGAGTGTGTTTAAATATATATATATATTTTTTTTTTTCCATAAGTTAAATAAGTTAAATATTTTATAATACTCATTAGTGAGACCGTCCAGACCTGGAGATTTGCTGTTGGGCAGGGATGTAATAATGTTATCTATTTCCTCTTTAGTAATTGATGCATTAAGGTTTTCTAGATGAGTTGGTGATAGGGAGAGTAGGTTCAGTGAGTTTAAGAATTCCGCAATGGCATGATCTGGGGTTGTGGGGTGGAGGGATCTCCCTTTAAGTTATAAAGGGAACTGTAAAAGTCAGCAAAAGTGTTCGCAATTAATTGTGGGTTAATGTGTTTATCCTGGGTTGTTGGGTGTATAATATAAGGGATTTTAGTTTTGGTTCTCTGGGTTTTGAGTCTGTTCGCTAGAAATTTGCCCGCTTTGTTGTTGTTTGCATAGTAATTTAATTTGAGTCTACCTAAGTATATATCATTTTGGGTGCACAGCAGTTCTCTCAGGGTGTTACGGAGCTTGGACAGTTGCTCCGCCAAGGGGATTGTTGGGTTTAGTTGATTTTGTTTGTCTAAGGTATGGATTTCTGATAAGAGGGTATCTAGTTTCGGCGTGTAGTTCTTTTATAGCCTGGAGCTACATTTACGTATTACCCCTCTCATTAATGCCTTATGGGTAGAGTTGAGCGAACCCGAACTGGAAAGTTCGGGTCCGTACCGAACTTTCAGGTGTCCGTGCACCGAACCCGAACGTTTGAGAAAAATTCCGGGTTCAGGGTTCTGGTATTTTATCACGCATGTTGAATAGCTGCAGGGCAGCCAATCAACAAGCGTTTCCCTGGTTTTTCCTAGAAGCCATCACAGCCATGCCTACTAATGGCATGGCTGTGATTTTACTAGTGCATCATGTGACCCAGCCTCTATATGAGGCTGGAGTCACAGTGCTGCATTTCATATGTTCTCTGGTTAGTGTAGGGAGAGGATGCTGCCGGTGCTGTGAGGGACAGATTGTGAGGGACAGATTGCAGATCTAATAACTAGGTAGAGATTACTACTACTGCTTTGAGGGACAGATTGCAGATCTAACAACATCTCATCCTGCGTTACAGAATGATCCGATTACAAAACAATCTCATCCTGCATTACAAAACGATTTGATTACAGAATGATCTCTCATCCTGCATTACAGAATGATCTGATTACAGAACGATCTGATACTGGACTAGGTAGAGATTACTACTGCTTTGAGATCTAATAACATCTCGCATTTTTCTTCCTTTTGCAGCCCTCTGGCACTTGCCAGGACTTTTTTACAGCCCAAACGTTCGGGTCCCCATTGACTTCAATGGGGTTCGGGGTCCGGGGTTAAGTTCGGGTAACGTTCGGGTTCCGAACCCGAACGTTTTCACGAAGTTCGGCCGAACCCGCCGAACCCGAATGTCCAGGTGTCCGCTCAACTCTACTTATGGGCATTCCAGTTGTTAAAAGTATTAGTGTCGTTCAGGTTGTTAAAGTGTAAAAATTCAGTTAGGTGTTTATTGATTTCTTCCTGACAGTCTGGATTCTGTAAGACAAATGTGTTGCATCTCCATAGACGTGCTGCCGGAGCATTTTGTCAACCAAAAAGAAATCTAGGCATGAATACGAGTTGTGGCTGGATGAGTAGTAGGTGAAGGTTTTTTCCTCTGCATGTTGACACCTCCAGGGGTCGTATAAGTCTTTGCCAGCTAGGAGGCCCAGGGAAGAAGGCCGTCTCCCAGGTGGTGAAAATTTGTCAATAACTGGGTTAATAGTAACATTAAAATCTCCACATATCAACACATTGCCAAGTCGCATCTGTGAGATGTTCTTGAATATTTTTTTGAGAAACCTCAGCTGATGCGAGTTGTGAACATAAACTCAAACCAAAGTTAGGGGAAGGCTGTTAATAACACACATTAAAATAATATACCCGCCTTCTGGATCAATTTGAGAGTTGTTCAGTTCAAAGGAAACGGAGTCACGAATGACGAGGAGCACTCCTCTTTTCTTCACTGGCATGGATGCTATGAAAATGTGTGGGTATCTCGGGTGCGAGCATTTTGGACAGGAGTCCTTGTGAAAATGTGTTTCTTGCACCACTAGTACATCGGCATTGTGTTGCCAAAAGGGATTTGCGCTTGGCTGAGTGATTGAGTCCTCTGGCGTTAATGGAAAGGCATTTAAGTCCCATGGTGATATTTCCAGACGATATAGGTATTCTCGTGTGTAGTTAAGTATGTGTGGTATGGCTTGTGGCGGGTATACCTGAGGTATATAGGTGGGTAGAACGGGTTCGGAACTGTATTGTTCAAAAGACCAGGAGTCATGGTCTCGATCATAATCCTGGGATTGAGGTTTAGCTGAGCATGTTTGCACCTGTTATGCCGAAAGGATTGGAAAGAAATTCCAAAAGGTAGCAGAAGTTGCAACTCTTGCAACTTTCAAACTTAGAAAATTATAAACAGTGGCTACGCTCGGTATCTGAGCTGTAACCTTAAAAACTAAGTTCAACATGGACTATGGCAGACCACACTGCCTACTCTGTGGGGAGACTGGGTACGGTGTCAGGTACCCTCCGTCATCCAGGGGTTGTCTTGCAAAGGGGGGGTAAACCCCCATAAAGCGCTTCAGGTTTTCTTTTTAGCGAATTTACGTTGGCGGGAGACTTGCGAGTCGCTTTGAAGGTGTGCTGGGGTTGTGCATGGTGAGGTGAGCCTTGGTCAAGTGGCAATGCATTCCAGGTTCTCAGGAGCTGTATGCCCTCTTCCAGGGTCATGATGAGGTGGCTGGAGCCGTTGTGAGTTATTTCAAGTTTCGCCGGGTATCTCCAGCAATAGATTATTTTGTTGTTCCTGAGAGCTTTAGTAATGGATGCTAGATTTCTACATTTCTGTAAGTTGTATTGGGAGAAGTCTGGTAGCACTTGAAGATTTGTGGCTTGTTCTGGTAGGCTGCCGCTGCACCTGAATGCATCTAAAATCTTTTCTTTCACTTGGAAAAAATGTATGCGCATGAGCACATTGCGCAGGATTTCAGCTGGTAGATATGATGGCTTGGAGACTCTATGTACTCTGTCAATTGTGAGGTCCGCCGAGGTGAGTGAGGGTATGACCGCTTTGAAGAGATCATGAACAAAATGTGGAAGATGGTTTGATTGGACAGATTCAGGTATGCCACGTATTTTTAGGTTATTCCTCCTAGAGCAGTCCTCGAGGTCCACCAATTTGGATTGTAGTCCCTCTATAATTTCTTGATGTGAAGTGTGAGAGTCTACCAGCACATTGAAGGAGGTTGTAAATTTACTCATTTTACATTCAACTTGGTCCACCCTAGTTCCCAGTTCCTGGACTTCTGCTCTACACTGTTGAATGCAGGTCACCATATCTGTCTGTAAGGCTGCTCTCAATGACATGAGCATGTCTTTTAGGGTGACGTTGGAAACTGGCTGGCCAGTAGTGGGGAATTGCACAAAAGGGTTGGGCAGCGCAGCAGGTGGTGAACACGCATTATGCGCAGCTTGTACCTCCATCAGGAGTGACAAGGGATCTGCGTCTGTGGAGTCCCTGCGGGGCTTGGATTTAGCAGGACTTATGAATGTGGGTAAGGCAGGAGCAGATGTTGCATGGTCCGGCTCACCTTCCTTGTCCAAAGCGATGGCTGTCCTGAAGTTTGCGATGGTTTCATTCGTGGGAACGATCGCTTCGTTCGTGGAGAAGCCTGCTTGAGGACGGCTGTTGGCGGCGTAAGCTGGCTCCGGTCACCATTTTGGTGTAGTCCGCTCATCGTCGGAAAGTAATCTGACATTTTCTGCAACTTTGGTGGGTCCTGGCGCTGCCTCCGCATATCCTCCAATGCTACAAGTGTTGTGAAGTTTGGGTGTGTTGCCCCATCCTTTGCAGCTATAACAGCTTCAACTCTTCTGGGAAGGCTGTCCACAAGGTTTATGAGTGTGTCTATGGGAATGTTTGACCATTCTTTGAGAAGCACATTTGTGAGGTCAGGCACTGATGTGGATGAGAAGGCCTGGCTTGCAGTCTCTGCTCTAATTCAGCAAAAAGGTGTTCTATTGGATTTAGGTCAGGACTCTGTGCAGATCAGTTAAGTTCCTCCACCCCAAACGCATTCATCCATGTCTTTATAGACCTTGCTTTGTGCAATGGTGCGCAGTCATGTTGGAACAGGAAGGGGCCTTCCACAAACTGTTCCCACAATGTTGGAAGTATGAAAGGCCCACCAAAATCCTCAGCACCAGGCCCATGATGCTCTTAATCTGGCCCTGGCTATGACAATTTAATAAATAGTGTTTGCCAATTTTTAGCACTGTAAGAACCTTATTAGAGTTGAGCAAACTGTAAAGTTCGGGTCCGTACCGGACTTTAGGGTGTCCGTCCCCCGAACCCAGACAATTCAAAAAAAGTCCGGGTTCAGGGTTCGGGTATTTTTGGCGCCTTTTTCTATAGCTGCTGGGCAGCCAATTGACAAGCTTTTCACTAGTTTGCCCTTAGAAGCCATCACAGCCATGCCTACTAATGGCATCATGTGACCCAGCCTCTATATGAGGCTGGAGTCACGTAGCGCCGCCTGGCAGATCATCTCAGACTAGAGTGGGAGAGCTGCATGGGGGTGCTGTGAGGGAAAGATTAGCACTCATCATCATAACCATCTCAGACTGCATTAAGGAGACCTTGATTGTGGTGCTGTGAGGGAGACATTAGCGTTCAGAACCATCTCATAGTGCATTAGGGAGAGGTTCCTGTCTGTAATATGAGGGAGACATTAGAGTTGAGAACCTTCTTATAGTGCATTAGGGAGAGGTTCCTGTTGGTGCTCTGAGGGAGAAATTATCGTTATAAAACCATCTCATACTGCATTAGGGAGAGGTTCCTGTTGGCGCTCTGAGGGAGAGATTATCGTTATAAAACCATCTACTACTGCATTAGGGAGAGGTTCCTGTTGGTGCTCTGAGGGAGAGTTTATCGTTATAAAACCATCTACTACTGCATTAGGGAGAGGTTCCTGTTGGTGCTCTGAGGGAGAGTTTATCATTTTAAAATCATCTCATACTGGTGTAGGCAGAGGTTCCTGCTGCTGGTGTGAGCGGTGCATTTCTGGCACAACAATAAAAAGTGCATCTACAATTTTCTTGTTTTCAAAAAAAAAAAAATTAATTTATTATTCTTTTTTTGTAGTATTAATAAATATTGCTACATAGTACATTTGTGTCCAGAATGAGGAGAGTGTCAAATAAGGGATGTGGTTGTGTTCCTGGTGCTGCTGGTGTTGGTGGTGTTGCTGAAGCTCCTGTTGCAAGGAGAGGACGTGGTTGATCTGTGCCATCTACACGCACAAGTGAAACACCTTCCTCAGGTAGCTGCCAGAACCTTCAACGTTATATGGTAGGCCCGAATGGCGCTCAACGAATGGTGAGGCCAGAACAAGTACAGGCGATAGTAGATTGGGTGGCTGACAATGCCTCCAGTTCCTTCACATTGTCTCCCTCCTGGTCCCTTGATGAAAGCTCAGAGTTGGCACCTGAACCCCATGGCCATCTGTCTTTCACCTCAGCCCCTTGTAAATCAGCCAAGCAGTCTGAGCCCCAAGTCATGCAGCAGTCTCTTATGCTTTTTGATGACTCTGCTGGTGTGCTTTCCATGGGCCATCCACATAGCCCTGTGCCAGAAGTGGAAGACATTGAGTGCACCAATGCCCAACCACTTCTGTTTCAGGATGAGGACATGGAAACACCACCGCAGCACGTCTCAGATGATGACGAAACACAGGTGCCAACTGCTGTGGCTTTCTACAGGGTGCAGACTGACAAGGAGGGCAGTGGTGAAGGGTGGGTGGAAGATAATGTGGAGGAGGAAGAGGTGGTAGTCGCACAGAGGCACCAGCACAGCAAAAGAGGAAGCAGGTTGCAAAAGCAGAGCGAGCATCTCCTAGACAGTACGCCTGCTACTACCCACCGCACCCAGGGACCTAGCACACCAAAGGCAGCTCAAAGGAGTTCCCCGGCGTTGCAGTTCTTCAGACAATGTGCTGACGACAAGACACGAGTGGTTTGCACGCTGTGCAATCAGAGCCTGAAGCGAGGCATAAATGTTCTAAACCTGAGCACAACCTGCATGACCAGGCATCTACATGCACGAGCTGCAGTGGAATAAGCACCTCAAAATCCAAGAAAGGTCTTGGCCTCTTCCTCCACCTCTACAGTGCCAGTGTCACCTGCCACCCAGCAAACAGAAAGTGGCAGTAGGTCAAACATCAAGTGCTATTGTCAGTGACTATACAGTATATACTGTATATTAGGGTTGCACCGATACCAATACTGGTATCGGTATTGGTGCCGATACTATGCATTTGCATGAGATTCAGTTTTTTCAGCTGTCAACAGGGGAATGTAACAAAAAAATGCTGCCAATTATAGGTTGTTAAGGAGTGGGTCAGCCGAGTTCTTAACAACCAATGACGTTTCAGCTGTCCCCGCCTCCTTCTCCCCTCCTGGCTGCTGTCACTTCTGCCCTTTGCCTCCTTCTTTCCCTCCTGCCAGCTTTTCCGGGTGCCTTTCCAATCTCCTCCTTTCTCTCCCACCAGCTGCAATGTTCTCCTACCCGCTAGCTGTACTTTAAGGACTTTGCACTTCAAGGACTGGTGGTTAGGTATGATTCTTGCATTTATTAATTCAATAAATAACAATGAATGTATTTATACTATTATTTTTATTTTTTTATTTCTACTTAAGTATTATTATTATTACCACCCCTCTACCCTCTTAATAGGCAATAGGTATCGTAATCGGTATCAGCGAGTATTTTAAAAAAGTAACGGTACTCTGTATTAAAAAAATGGTATCGGTGCATCCCTACTGTATATGTATTAAAGCTTTCCAGCTTAAGATAGTGTTGCAAAGAAAAAGGAATTACACACTTACATTTTACCCCAAGGGACCATACAATGGAATAGAAGGGTACTGTCCACTCTGCCATTTATTTGGGAAATTTTCAGACAAATATAAGGATAATATAAATTAAAATATGTGCTGCACTACCCCTATAGTGATATTGCCATGATTGTTATAACTACATATACCACAAAGTAAACTTAATTATCTTAAACAATACTCCAAACTAATGAATATATATACTCTCCATTTGTTTCAGATCCAATTTCTCACCGAGTTAATGAATGACCATAAAAAAGTAGCCATAAAAAAGAAAAAATAGGACAAAACAAATGTTAATCATATAGAAATTATTAATATGTTCTACATCTTTAAATAAATTGTCCATCATGCCACTAATGTCCTTCCATGTAACTTCAAAAATAAATGCACATTCTCTTTTTCGTGTCTAGTGTATCCAGTGTGTTACCGTTATCTTTACTCCTTCCAAAGAAACCACCTTGTGCACCTAATCCACCACCACTACTATGCACTCACCAAATTGCTTGTACCTAGTCTGTTGCAGTTAATTAAAGCACCCTGGCCAAAGAGCCTCATGGCCCAGCTCAAATGGGTGTAAAAGAAAAAAATGATAAACTAAATAAAAAAATCTATACATATATATTTATTAATAGTTGTGTTTGTTTCATTTTTATTTTGTATTTAACACTATTGGGTGTATTTTGAGGTTATAGTTAAAAACTATATATTTTTTTAGGAGCTGATCAGGGGAATAGAGAATTTGAGACACCGGAAAGGAATGCTACTAATAACTATAAGGTATACGAGTGCTTTGTGTTGATATATCCTGTTGTGAGTTTATGTATTTGTCTGTATACAATACTGAATGCTGAACCATTTGAAAATAACCACTTGAAGACCGGGCCTTTTTCTGACACTTGTTTATATGTAAAAATCTGTATCTTTTGCCAGAAAATTACTTAGTATCTCCAAATGTTATATATTTCTTTTAAAGCAGAGGTCCTAGAGAGTAAATTGGTGGGTGTTAAAATGTTTTATGTCGGGGGTGGAGTTTGGCCACAATCTAACATAGCCGCTTGAACCGAGCTCTCTGCTGACACAGGGGACACAGCATTGCTTAAGAGCCGATATAGCCACCGCAGACCACGCTGCCCAGCATTGCTCTGCCTAGGTACTCTGCAGGCACGTCCTGAAATAATGTCCTGAAAAACAAGTCACCAGAACCTGGCTGGCTGACAGATTTCTTCAGCGGCTCACAGCCGCACAGGAACCAAGATTGTTCTGGACACAGAGACAGGGAGGGCACTCAGGCTTCCCCGCTGTGCTCTGCACAGCATGAGTTGGCTCACATGGAGTGCTACAGCTGTGCAGCCACTCTGAACAATGTTAGAAATAAGAGAGCCGCTTCCTCATCATTTGCCTTGCTGAGTCATGTAGCCCCAGTAAGAAAAAAAAAACACTGCACTTTCACAATGCTGAGGGGGAGGAGGATGGTGATGATGATGATGAGGAGGAGATTGCTGATTCTTTGGCTGATTTACCTGCATCTGATAATGCAGTGTCTAAGCACACACTGAAGCAGATGCTCATGACCCTGCAAAAAGGCATTCAAAAATATATTTCCAGATCAACCTCCCACATCCAATTACAGGTAGATGAATTAGTAGACCGTACTGACAAAGTGGAGAGACAACTCACAGATTTCACAGATGCTTACAATGAACTGATTGATGCCCACCGCGAACAGGCATACTCAATCTAAGCTGGCAACTCTTGAGGACTGCTCTCGAAGAAGCAACATAAAAATCTGGGGGAGTCCCCGAGTCGATTCCCCCTCAGGAGCAAATGCAATATTTGCAAAGCCTCATCAATATCGTTGCACCCTCTCTGTCTGCTCAATACCTACTTATTGACAGGGTCCCAGGATCTTTAAGCTGCCACACTTTGCAGCAGACAAGTCAAAGGATATCCTAACCCACATACATTTTTTCCAGACCAAAGAGAAAATATTGAGAGCGGCTTGAAACACGTCACCCTTCCCGAAACCCTATGACCACATTGCCATTTACCCAGATATTTCTGCAGCCATTGCACAGAAACTGAAGGAGCTTGCCCCAATCACCAAGATTCTTCAACAGCACAACATCCCATATAAATGGGGATTTCCAACCAAGCTCTCCATCACACATCAAGGCAAAACCACTACCATTCTCCATCTGAAACAACTGGGGCCTAGCCCCCCACCTGCTGAAGGAGCCCCCGTCCGCAAAACACCTAACCATGTGCAAGGAGACGTACCATCATTAACAAATGACTGTCTCTAGGGCCCACTGCTTAGGCGCAACCTATACAGCTACACTTTTTGATTTTTATCCCCCTGTGTTTGCAGTTCATCAATTGAATTTGTTGTTTCTAATTGTTCCCCTGTCCTGATATTTGCAGTGCTTGATTTACTCTCCTCCTGGATTTGAGGCGTACTACGTATGCAGCTTTTTTTGTTTGTTTTCTTAACTACTACTCTTTCATCCCTCTCCATTTGCTCCTTCTCTATTCCCCTCCTGGGGATGACACCCAGATGTACGCTTGCTACTCTCTGCTTAGAACATACGGCTTTGACTATACAAAATACAATGCTACGTGCCTTAGAAGGATGTGGTCCTTCTCATTGCCTGCACTTCTGATCACCCAAATCTTAATCTACCCACTCTATACCCATGTCACTTAGAATAGTATCTTTAAATGCTAAAGGGCTGAACAGCCCATATAAACGTTCTCTCCTTTGGAAAGAAGCTCTCTCCTCTAAATGTGATGTAATTTGTACCAAATCCCCTCAATGTAGTCATCCCAAATTTTCCCAAATCCCCAAAGAGGCGTCATATAGCAGTGAAAAACTCTGTGACCTTTCAGCTTCACTCTATGGATGCCGACCCTAACGGTCGTTTCCTTATACAGTCTGCCACCTATAACAACTCACAATTTACCATAGTTAATGTATATGCCCCTAATACCCCTTCACCAAAATTCTTTACCTGTCTGGCACGTAGATTCCAACCACACAAATCCCACCTGCTAGTTGTTTGTGGAGATTTCAATGAGGCCCCTGATTCTTTACTTGACTCAACGTCCCCCTCCCGCAGAAAATAAGCTGCAATAAAATCCTTCCTAGCATCAGAAGACCTATATGACATCTGGTACTGTGCACATGGCAACAAAAGGGATTACACCTTCTATTTCCCAGTCCATGGGGTGTGCTCCAGAATACATCTCTTTCTGTCAGATAAATATACCTTACAAAAGGTATCGGCATCCTCTATTGGCGTAATCATGTGGTCTGATCACCCTATCTCTATTGATTTGCTACTATCCAAAACACCCAGGGCCAGCTCTCCTTCATCCTGGAGGATCAATTCTTCCCTTCTCACCAATCCAGCATGCAAACAGCAACTGGAAAAAGACCTAGATTTCTTTTTTCAGACCAACACCAATCCTGACACAGACCCAACCCTCTTACGGAACACCCATAACGCTTATCTTAGAGGCATTCTCATTAAACTTTCTGCCCATGAGAGGAGGCGCCACGCGCAAAAAATATCTTCCCTTATTAAACTAATCAAACTCTTATAATCCCACAACAAAAGCCACAATGACCCCAAACTCTGTGTGGAAATCTCGGCTCACCCTAACCAGCTCAGCTCTCTGCTGCAGAAGGGCTATGGCTTTTACATTAAATGCCTTAAATTTACCTCATACGCCTCAGGCAGCAAACTGGGTGTGTTCTTGGCCAAACAGTTTAAAAGACGAGCTGTGGCATCAAAAATTCCATACCTTAAAGGCCACTTAGGCACTAAATTACTAACCCAGCAGACATAGCAGGGCAGTTCCGTAAATACTATGCGTCCCTATATAATCTCAAGGACTCCACCACTGCCCCCCCTCCTCAACTACCTGATATCCAACAGTTCCTAGATTCAAATAACCTCCCCTTGCTAACTGATGAACAACATTTTACCCTATCTGCCCCATTTACTGAAGAGGAAGTTGCCAGTGTTGTAAAATCGCTTCCCCTCCATAAATCCCCTGGCCCAGATGGCTTTTCCAATGATTATTACAAAGTCTTTTCAATGCATTGAATCCCTCACCTTACTAATGCCCTAACAATATTGCTAACAAGGGACTCTGCCCTCTTGAGTTTCTTGAATTTATTATTGTCACAATCCCCAAACCTGCGATAACCATGGACGATTTGGCCAATTTCCGCCCCATTTCTCTGTTAAACACAGATACCAAAGTATATGCCAAACTCATATCACTCTGCCTTGCTAATATTAATCCCTATGTGGTTCACCCAGACCAAGTTGGGTTCGTATACGGATGCCAAACGTCGGATGGCACTAGAAGTTTTATGAACCTAATACAATGGACTGAACATCAAAAACCCCTCTATTCTCCTCTCTTGATGCAGAGAAAGCCTTAGACTGGGTACACTGGTCCTATATGCGAGCGGTACTCTCTAAATTTGGCTTCTCGGGGTGCATACTCTCTGCCATAACAACACTTTACTGAAAACTGTCTGTCAATTTCTGGACCTCGGGATTCATGTCATCCCCTTTTCCAATTACAAATGGAACACAACAGGGATGCCCTCTCTCCCCTATAATATTTTATTTAGTTATGGAACCCCTGGCAGAACACATCAGGTCTCACCCCTCAATCTCAGGATTAACTATAGACATGATGCAACACAAATTGGCCTATATGCGGATGATATCCTTTTTCTCCTAACAAACCCAGAGACGTCACTCCCACCCCTATGTGCCCTCCTGGACCACTTTGGCTTAATATCTCTATATAAACTTAACCACTCAAATTCCCATATGCTAGCCATTAGCCCATCACCATAACTTAAAAAAAAAAAATTGTGAGCATTGCTCCCTTCTCGTGGGCTCCTCTAGATAAGTTAACATACTTAGGAATTCAGCTTACCTTTCCCAATCAATGCCATGGTAGACTCCAATGCTAAGTCTTCTCTGGACTCAAATCGAATCTGCTGCCATGAACTGTAATTTAAAACATTTTTACGGGCCACCTGGCTTTAACAATCATCTACATCTCAATTTCTGGACACTGTTAATGCAAATGTCAAAGTATAGAGCTCAGTAGTCAAAATGTGTCAAGGCCCTTCACTACATTCTCTTCACTCTCACTAAGATCCCTTGAATTATTAATACTAGGAATATCCTTGGCAGACTGGGACCAAACTGGAATCCACAATATCACACAGCTCTTTACCTGCAATGACCTAGTTACCTTTGAGGAGCATAACACAAAATATTCCTTTTAAACCTTCCACCTTTTTCAAATATCTTCAAATATGACACACAGTTCACAGGGTTACTCTGAGCCCTTCACAAAATTCCCCTCCCTAATGGACACTCCTTCTCATCTCCGAATGGGGGTTGCTCCCTTCTACAACCTTCTCACCTCTGGAACCTCCAGGAAAAACTTCCTTCAATGGCCTACAGTAAATGAGTCTTCCAGTTCTCAGCTGACCTCAATCAATGGAACACAGCCTCATGACTTCTTCTGAAACACTCCAAGTGCCTCTCCCATTGGGAATCTTCCCAAAAGCTACTACATAATTGGTACCTAACTCCAGACAAGTTGGCTTCTATCTACCCTAACCAATCCTCACAATGCTACCGGAACTGCAGACGTAGGGGCTCTCCTCCACACATTCGGTGGTTTTGAACCAAAACTTCAACTTTCAACTTAGCCTCTTCCATCACTTAATTACCACTTACACTGAACCCCGAAACTAGCCCTGTTCAGTATAGGACTGGGCTCCTGGCCTCCAAAGTTCCGAACCATCCTAACTCACATATTCATAGCAGCCAGACTCACAATTACCAGGAGCTGGAAGCAAGCGGCACCACCCGATGTAGCTATAACCATCCAAATTCTGAACAAACACGTGCAACTCGAGTTTGCATTCGCTAAAGCAAACCTTCTTCTTGATAAATTTGACTTCCTATGGTCTCCCTGGACAGCTCACCCCTCTTGCAAGTTATCTCAACTCTAACATAATGCCTGGGCTCTAAAACTTCCCGATAACCTACAAACCTGTGTTATTATTCTGCTTAATACGTGACCATTACTAGCTTGCCCACTAGCTTAACTTAACCCAATGGTGTCATGCCCCCACCACTTCTACTCGGACCTCTGCCTATTCTACTCTTTCTCCTCTATTTCTATCAGTGTTACCTAACTAATGGGATCCACTTACAAGTTAATGTACAAGAACCTACTGAACATGTTTGTTTTTGTTAAACCAAATAAAAATATGCAACTAAAATGTTTTATGCCACATGGTATTTGTGCAGTGGTTTTTCAAACACTTTTTTTTTAAATATACTTTTTTGAATTCTAATGCACAAAACACAATATTATACCCAATTGTTTGGTAAAATGTAAAAATAATGTTATGCCAATTAAGTAGATCCCAAACATGTCACTCATTAAAATTGCACATGCCTGTGCAACAAACGATGTACATTTTACTATCCACAGGCAATGTCTTAAAAGCCTTTACATGTTACCACTTTAGATTTATACAGGAGGTGCTAGAATTACTGCCTATGATCTGACATTTGCGGTGATGCCGCCTGTGCCTCACATGTGTGGGACTATTGTAGAGATCTGAGGCGAGTATAAGTGGTAACTTACACTGTTTGTCAAGAAAACCTCAGTAACATTCATGTCTTGTCTGTTGCCTACCTTGCTGCATGTGTCCAGTTAGAGGCTGTGCCTCCCTCACCTGTGTGCTTTAGTAGCCCTCCTCAGCTGAGCTCCACCCCAGAACCTAATTAGGAACATTATATAACACCAGGCAGTGCAAGCCTGCAATCCTGATCAATGTTGTGTGTGTTTGCCTTTGTGTGTGGTTATTCCTGCCATATGCTCTGTGTCTATTTCCAGTTACTGATCTTTGGCTTGTTCTGACTATCCCTGCCTGCCTGATACCCCCAATCTTCGGCTTGTTCTCTGTTTCTCCTGTTTGCTGGTGGCCCTGGCCCTTTCTTAGGCCACTGACTATCCTATGCTGTTCCTGCGCTGCTGCTGCTTCCTCTCTTCCACCTGTAGCCAGCCGAGTGTGAGCTAGGGGACCCCGGGGGCCACGACCTGGATCTAGTTGCAGCCAAATCCATCCTCACCATCAGAAGGTCTGGCGAATACCTACTGCTCTTAGACTCCGCACCCTGGGGAAACCAATGCACTAGCTCCCTGTGTTTCAGTATCTGTACTGCAGGGGCCCCTCTTCCCATACCAGCCGGAACTCATTAGCAGCAGTCAGCTATAGGTCCACAACCTTAGTGGTGCGCTTCGGTGCGATTCGCACTCCAGAGGTGTGCACCTGTCATCTGACCCTAGGTGTCGTGACACTGTTTCTGAGGTTCAGGATCCTGCCCTCAGCATTTAAGTGATTCTAAAGGTTGATTTTTTTTTTTTTTTTAAACAAACATTTTATACTTACCTGCTCTGTGCAGTGGTTTTGCACAGAACAGCCCTGATCCTCTTCTTTTTGGAGCCCCAGCCAGCAGTCCTGGCTCCCCGTCCCAAGTCTTTTGCCATGGGGGCACTCGAGCAGGCTTGTTCCCCATCCACGCTCTTGTGAATGGACATTGTGCATTCACACACAGAGTGCATCTCAGCCCTGCCCCCCGCTCTCTTCTTATTTGCTCACTGGCTATGATTTACAACAGCAGGAGCTGTTGCCAATGAGGAGAGGGAGACTCTGGAGAGCCGCTAATCTCATGCTCATTGTTGGTTTGAGATGGGGCTCATTATTTACTATAGTTATTTTATGACTGGAAATGAAACAAACACACCAAGATGGTGACTAGGTCTGAGAATACTCCAAACTCCCTGCCTCAGTTTTCATGTTATATCGTACAATGGACCACTCATCCGTTCAAAGAAGATTACCATTACATCACTTCCATCACCATCTTCATACATGTAATGATAACTATTATTTGTAAAGTATTATACAGCAATATCATCTACTCAGTTCTGATGATGAAGACATAATATCTAAGTCAAAGTGGTGCAAATACAGCAGCAGGTTAAGTAAAAGTACAAATAGAAAATGTATACATTTACCCAGTTTTCCTAAATATGCATTTTATTGGTTTTATAGCGCCGGGGTGACTATAGCAACACTAAAAATGATGGATATCCTGGTGAGTAAGAATTATTTTAAAATAATGTAAAGTGTAAATGAAGCCATTACATTTTTTTTGGTTTTGTTCAGGACAGAACCCATTACAAGTTATTATTGCTCTCTGTGTCTATTATAGACAGATTCACCTCCAACCTTTAACCCTTTCCTACTCTATCCAAAATAAAAAAAAAATGGTTATACATACACTTTAATAAATAATGTTTGCCAATTTTTAGCACTGTAAGAACCTTATTTGAAGCTCATTCCATCTTTCTGAAGACATTACAGCATTAGAGCCCATGAATCCCTCTATAACTGTATTGGATTTATGTTCTTGAGATTCTTGAGGCATTTAGAAGGGTAATATAAATTAAAATATGTGCTGCACCTACCCCCGGTAGTTATTTTGCCACAACTGTGATAACTACAGATACCACAAAATAAACATAATTACCTTAAACAATGCTCCAAACAAATGAATAAATATACTCTCTATTTGCTCCAGATCCAAATGTTCACCGTTTTAATAAATGACCATAAAAAGTAACCATAAAAAGAAAAAAAAAAAGGAAAAACAAATTTAAATCATATAGAAATGATTACTATGTTCCACGTCCATCATGCAACAAATGTCTTTCCATGTAACTTTAAAAATAAATACACATTCTCTTTTCTGTGTCCCGTGTATCCAGTGTGTTATCCATTTTCTTTACTCCTTCCAAAGAAACCACCTTGTACACCTAGTCTGTTGCACTTAATTAAAGCTGCCTGAACAAAGAGTCTCATGGCCCAGCTCAAATGGTTGTTGGTGTAAAAGAAAAAAAATGATAAAATAAATAATAAAAAAATATATATTTTAAAAGTTTCGTTTTTTTTTTTTCATTTTTATATTGTATCAAATACTATTGAGTGTACTTTGAGATTATATTTAAAAGCTATATTATTTTTTAATTTTTTTAGGAACTGATCAGAGGTATATAGAATCTGAGACAACAGAAAGGAATGCTACTAATAACTATAAGGTATATGATTGCTTTGTGTTGCTATATCCTGATGTGTGTTTATGTTTTTGTCTGTATACGATAGTGTCTGCTGAACCATTTGATTATAACCACTTTAAGACCGGGCCTTAAATATACTTTTTTTAATTTTAATATACAAAAACACAATATAATACCCAATTGTTTGGTAAAATTGAAAAGATGATATTATGCCGAGTAAATAGATACCAAACATGTCACACATTAACCACTTGCTAACTGGGTACTTATACCCCCTTCCTGCCCAGGCCAATTTTCAGCTTTCAGCGATATCACATTTTGTATGACAATTACGCGATCATGCAACACTGTACTCAAATACAATAACTGTATCCTAATACAATGGGCTGAACATCAAAAAAAACCCTCTATTTTCCTCTCTCTTGACACAGAGAGAGCCTTAGACCAGGTACACTGGTCTTATATACGAGCGGTACTCTCTAAATTTGGCTTCTCAGGGCCGATACTCTCAGCCATCACAACATTGTACTCAAAACCATCTGCCAATGTCTGGAACTCTGGATTCATGATGTCCCCTTTTCCCATTACAAATGGAACACAGCAGGGATGACCGCTCTTGCCTATAATATTTTCCTTAGTTATGGAACCCCTGGCAGAACACATCAGGTCTCACCCCTCAATCTCTGGATTAACTATAGACACAATGCGACACAAAATTGGCCTAAATGCGGATGATATCCTTATTCTCCTAACAAACCCAGAGAAGTCACTCCCACCCCTAGATGCCCTCCTGGACCACTTTGGCTTAATATCTCTATATAAACTTAACCACTCAAAATCCCATATGCTAGCCATTGGCCTATCATCACAACTTAAAATCAAATTGCGGGCGTCGCTCCCTTCTTGTGGGCTCTTCTAATTCAGCTTACCTCTCCCAATCAAGGCCATGGTGCACTCCAACGCTAAGTCTTCCCTAGACTCAAAACATCGTTTAGGGGCCACCTGGCTTCAACAATCTCCTCCATCTCAATTTCTGGACACTGATAATGCAAATGTCAAAGTATGGAACTCAGTAGTCAAAATGTGTCAATGCCTACATGTTGGAATGCCCACAAGGCCGTGATAAGAGGTCTCCTTATAAAGTTTGGGGCCCAGGAAAGAAGGAAACGTAATGCCACTACGGCTAAGCTCTTAGAACAAATTGGTACCCTGGAAAAAGCTCATAAGATAACACCATCTCCCTCCCTGGAACAGGATTTAAATTATGCTAGGAAGTCTCTGAGTGATCATTTACATTCAGATTTTGACCTAGCCCTGAAAAGACTGAAACAAAATTATTATGTCCACCATAACAAATCAGGGGCCTTCCTCGCAAAGCAACTGAAACGACACCTAGTGCAGGCAAGGATCCCATTCCTGCTCTCTACAGATAAGAAGCGCCTCTCTAACCCTAAAGACATAGCTGACCGGTTCAGTCAATTTTATGCCAAACTGTACAATTTAGCTTCATCTGAAGCGGCGGAAGCGCCAACCACAGGTGATATAGCACGTTTCCTAGATCACCTGCGGTTACCATCCCTTTCCCATGAACAGCTGACTAAGATCTCGGAGCCCTTTACCGAGCTTGAGATCAAAAATTCCATAGTCTCCTTACCACTCCATAAGGCTCCTGGTCCGGATGGCTTCTGTAACGAATACTATAAACAATTTATGCACACACTGAACCCATTCCTCTGTCAAGCATTTAATCACACATTACTGACAGGCTCAATTCCGGAAGAGGCTCTAGCAGCTACTATAACCACCATCCCTAAACCAGGCAAGCCAACAGATGACCCAGCCAGTTATAGGCCAATATCGTTGTTAAATACAGATACTAAACTATTTGCCAAACTCCTTGCTTCCCGTATAGCGACGGTGATTCC
>BLSH010043620.1:204857-216760 GCA_018402905.1 Glandirana rugosa
CTCAAGGGGTCTTCCTGAGTTTCATTGGTACACTTGACGCACGGCATAAACTTCTATAAACTTCCTCCACCTTCCAAAGTTCCTTATAAAACACGATTCGAGGAGTCACCATTCATCCAGTAACGTCCATTTCTCGACACATTATAACACCTAATGCTGAGTCAGGGTCAGACGGTTCCTCCAAGGACCATAATTACTAAGTTCGCTAGAATCACTCTCACTTCTCTTACATCACTTCCCGTAACTGTGTAAAAAAAAAAAAAAGCGTTATTAAAAATAACAAAAAAAGTCATATGTATTGTTTCATTACGCCAGGTGTTAAACCATGCTATTACCTAGAAGCTGTTAGGCCATATTTTGATGTATGATCGTATATGTACCAAATTGTGGACCGCATTACTTTGTTATGTATACTGAAAAAAACAATAAAAATTATTGCGAAAAAAAAAAAAAATGTGTCAATGCCCTTCACTACATTCTCTTCACTCTCACTAAGATCGCTTGAATCATTAATACCAGGAACCTCCTTGGCAGACTGGGACTGAGTCGTAATCCACAATATTACACAGCTCTTTACCTGCAATGACCTACTTACCACTGAGGAGCTTAGCACAAAATATTCCTTGAAACCTTCCACCTCCTTCAAATATCTTCAAATACGGCACGCAGTTCACATGGTTACTTTGAGTCCTTCTGGGGAACTCTCCACAAAATTCCCCTCCCTAATGGACATTGCTTCTCATCTCCAAATTGGGGTTGCTCCATTCTATAACATTTTCACCTCTGGAACCTCCAGGATAAAACTTCCTTCAATCACCTACTGGGAATGAGTCTACAGTTCTCAGCTGACCTCAATCAATGTAACACAGCCTCAAGACTTCCTCTAAAACACTACAAGCGCCTCTCCCATTGGAAATCTTCCTAAAAGGAAGTTGAGCGAACCCGGACTGTTAAGTTCGGGTCCGTACCGGACTTTAGGGGGTCGGTGCCCCAAACCCGAACCCGGACATGTGAAAAAAGTCAGTGATCAGGTTCTGTATTCGTGTATTTTTTGGCGCCTTTGAATAGCTGCAGGGCAGCCAATCAACAAGCATTTCACTCATTTGCCCTTAGAAGGCATCACAGCCATGCCTACTAATGGCATGGCTATGATTGGCAAGTGGATCTTTTACCCTCTATATGAGGCTGGAGTCACGTAGCGCCGCGTGTCAGATCGTCTCAAACTAGAGTAGGGAGAGCTTCATGGCGGTGCTGTGAGGGAGAGATTAGCATTCAGAACCATCTCATACTGCACTAGGGAGAGGTGCCTGTCGGTGCTGTGAGGGAGAGATTAGCGTTCAGAACCATCTCATACTGCAGTAGGGACAGGTTCCTGGCGGTGCTGTGAGGGAGAGATTAGTGTTCAGAACCATCTCATACTGCATTAGGGACAGGTTCCTGTTGGTGCTGCGAGGGAAAGATTATCAATCGTTCTAAAACCATTTCATACTGCATTAGGGACAGGTTCCTGTCAGTGCTGTGAGGGAAAGATTATCGATCATTCTAAAACCATCTCATACTGCATTAGGGACAGGTTCCTGTCAGTGCTGTGAGGGAAAGATTAGCGTTCTAAAACCATCTCATACTGCATTAGGGACATGTTCCTGTCGGTGCTCTGAGGGAGAGATTATCGTTCTAAATTCATCTCATACTGCATTAGGGAGAGGTTCCTGTCGGTGCTCTGAGGGAGAGATTATTGTTCTCAAACCATCTCATACTGCATTAGGGAGAAGTTCCTGTTGGTGCTCTGAGGGAAAGATTAGCGTTCTAAAACCATCTTATACTGCATTAGGGAGAGGTTCCTGTCGGTGCTGTGAGGTAGAGATTATCGTTCTAAAACCATCTCATACTGCATTAGGGACAGGTTCCTGTTGGTGCTCTCAGGGAGAGATTATCGTTCTGAAACCATCTCATACTGCATTAGGGAGAGGTTCCTGTTCGTGCTCTGAGGGAGAGATTATCGTTCTAAACCCATCTCATACTGCATTAGGGTGAGGTTCCTGTTGGTGCTCTGAGGGAGAGATTATCGTTCTAAAACAATCTCATACTGCATTAGGGAGAGGTTCCTGTCGGTCCTGTGAGGGAAAGATTATCATTCTAAAACCATCTCATGCTACATTAGGCACAGGTTCCTGTCGGTGCTGTGAGTGAAAGATTAGTGTTCTAAAACCATCTCATACTGCATTGGGGACAGGTTCCTGTCGGTGCTCTGAGGGAGAAATTATCATTCTAAAACCATCTCATACTGCATTATGGAGAGGTTCCTGTTGGTGCTCTGAGGGAGAGATTATCGTTCTAAAACCATCTCATTTTGCAATAGGGAGAGGTTCCTGTTGGTGCTCTGAGGGAGAGATTATCATTCTAAAACCATCTCATACTGCATTAGGCACAGGTTCCTGTTCGTGCTCTGAGGGAGAGATTATCGTTCTAAACCCATCTCATACTGCATTAGGGTGAGGTTCCTGTTGGTGCTCTGAGGGAGAGATTATCGTTCTAAAACAATCTCATACTGCATTAGGGAGAGGTTCCTGTCGGTCCTGTGAGGGAAAGATTATCATTCTAAAACCATCTCATGCTACATTAGGCACAGGTTCCTGTCGGTGCTGTGAGTGAAAGATTAGTGTTCTAAAACCATCTCATACTGCATTGGGGACAGGTTCCTGTCGGTGCTCTGAGGGAGAAATTATCATTCTAAAACCATCTCATACTGCATTATGGAGAGGTTCCTGTTGGTGCTCTGAGGGAGAGATTATCGTTCTAAAACCATCTCATTTTGCAATAGGGAGAGGTTCCTGTTGGTGCTCTGAGGGAGAGATTATCATTCTAAAACCATCTCATACTGCATTAGGCACAGGTTCCTGTTCGTGCTCTGAGGGAGAGATTATCGTTCTAAACCCATCTCATACTGCATTAGGGTGAGGTTCCTGTTGGTGCTCTGAGGGAGAGATTATCGTTCTAAAACAATCTCATACTGCATTAGGGAGAGGTTCCTGTCGGTCCTGTGAGGGAAAGATTATCATTCTAAAACCATCTCATGCTACATTAGGCACAGGTTCCTGTCGGTGCTGTGAGTGAAAGATTAGTGTTCTAAAACCATCTCATACTGCATTGGGGACAGGTTCCTGTCGGTGCTCTGAGGGAGAAATTATCATTCTAAAACCATCTCATACTGCATTATGGAGAGGTTCCTGTTGGTGCTCTGAGGGAGAGATTATCGTTCTAAAACCATCTCATTTTGCAATAGGGAGAGGTTCCTGTTGGTGCTCTGAGGGAGAGATTATCATTCTAAAACCATCTCATACTGCATTAGGCACAGGTTCCTGTCGGTGCTCTGAGGGAGAGATTATCGTTCTAAAACCATCTCATACTGCATTAGGGAGAGGTTCCTGTTGGTGCTCTGAGGGAGAGATTATCGTTCTAATACCATCTCATACTGCATTAGGGAGATTTTTCTGTTGGTGCTCTGAGGGAGAGATAATCGTTCTAAAACCATCTCATACTGCATTAGGGGAAGGTTCCTGTCGGTGCTCTGAGGGAGAGATTATCGTTCTAAAACCATCTCATACTGCATTAGGGAGAGGTTCCTGTTGATGCTCTGAGGGAGAGATTAGCTTTCTAAAACCATCTCATACTGCATTAGGATGAGGTTCTTGTTGGTGCTCTGAGGGAGAGATTATCGTTCTAAAATCATCTCATACTTGAGTAGGGAGAGGTTCCTGCTTCTGGAGTGAGGGACAGATTAGCGTTATAAAATTATCTCATACTGGTGTAGGGAGAGGTTCCTGCTGCTGGTGTGAGCGGTGCATTTCTTGCACAAAAATAAAAAGTGCGTCAAAGGCGGAGGAGGAGGAGGAAGAGGTGGCCGATTTATTTTTCCAGACCAACACTAATCCCAACACAGATCAAACTCTTCCATGGAACACGCATAAGGCTTACCTCAAAGGTATCCTTGTTAAACTCTCTGCCCGCGAGAACAAATCAGACTTTTAGAACCACGCAATGAAAGCTAATATGACCCCAAACTCACTGAAGAAATTTCAGCTATGACTTCTATATTAAGTGCCTCAAATTAATGACATGTACCTCAGGCAATAAACCAAAAGCATTCTTAGCCAAGTAGTTTAGAAGATGGGCCACAGCAGCAAAAATTCCATTCTTTAAAAGCAAAGTAGTTACAAAAATTACTAACCCTGCAGACATAGCAGAATAATTCCGGCAATGCTACTCCACCTTATATAACCTTAAAGACTCCACTTCCGTCCCCTCCCCTCAACTTCTAGATATTAAACAGTTCTTAAACTCAATCAGCCCCACTCATTATCTGAAGAGCAACTCCTTACCCTTTCTGTCCCATTTAATGAAGAGGAAATCACCAGAGTAGTTATTTCACTGCCCCTCCATAAATCCCCTGGTCCAGATGGTTTTTCCAATGACTATTATAGAGCCCTCTCGCATCGTCTATGCCTTCGCCTTACTAAGGCCCTTATCAATATTGCAGACAGCGGATTTTGCCCCCCTGAGTTCCTTGAATCCATAATTGTCACGATCCGAAAAAATGTGAAAAGCCACGGATGATCCAGCTAATTTCAGACCCATTCCTTATTAAACACTGATGTTAAAATATATGCAAAATTATATCACTCCATCTTACTAGCATCACTCCTCACCTAATTCACGCAGACCAGGTTGGGTTTTCTATACGGTCGACAGACATCAGACGGCACTAGACGATTTATGAACCTAATACAATGGGCGAAACATCAAAAAACTCCACCTATCCTCCTCTCCCTTGACGCAGAGAAGGCTTTTGACTGGCTACACTGGTCCTATATGCGAGAGGAACTCAACAAATTTGGCTTCTCAGAACATATACTCTCGGCCATAACAAAGCTATATTCAAAACCGTTGGCCAAAGTCTGGACCTCGAGATTTATGTCATCCCCCTTTCCCATTACAAATGGGACTCGGCAAGGATGCCCGCACTCCCCTAATATATTTTCCTTAGTTATGGAACCCCTGGCAGCACACATCAGGCAGCACCCCTCAATCACAGGACTAAATATAGACATGATGCAACACAAAATCGGCTTATATGCACATGATATCCTCATTATCTCAACAAACACAGAGAAGCCACTTCCACCTTTATACGTCCTTCTAGATCAATTCAGCTCAATAGCTTTATATAAACTCAATCATTCTAAATCTCACATGCTACCGATTGGATTACCACCACAGCTTAAACAAAAAATTGCGGGCATTGCTCCCTTCTCGTGGGCCCTCCAAGATAGGCTATCAAACTTAGGGATTCAGCTTACCTCTCCAGCCCCTAATTACTACCTTGACTAAAACCTGCTCCACTCTAAATTCTGGAGTCACCTCATGGGTGGGACATATATATTTATATAAAATGTTCTTATTACCGCATATTCTGTATCTCTTTCAAACCTTACCCCTCCCCTACTCGCAAGTACAGCTCAGAAGGATCCAATCTATCGTACAAATACTTATATGGAACTATAAAAAATCTTGTATCAAAAAAGAGATCCTATGCATGCCAACTAAAACAATGGGTATGGGGGCTCTACTACACAGCTACCATCCTCTCTTAATCAAGGCCATAGTGGACTCCATCGTTCAGCCTTCCATGGACCCAAATTGAATCTGCTGCTATGAACTCTAACCTAAAGCACCTATTAGGGGCCACCTGGATACAACAATCTCCTCCATACAGAACATGCACCCCCTTTGAGGAGATCTGTACTAGTTCTGAACCCCAGAGACACCTAATCTCGGCAGTCTACTCTATGCTGTTTGCAAACGCTGACCCCAAAGCGAATGCAACCAGCTAAAAATGGAGAGGGAATTAGCCCTAGACCAATCAAAGGAAGGTTGGGAACACATTCTCACTCACATACACAAGGGGTCCACTAACGTCTCCGTTCAGGAGAATGGTTTCAAAATTTACTCATGCTGGTACAATACCCCGGATAGACTTCATAAATGCTACCCTACCATCTCCCCCTCTCTGTTGGAGATGCAAGGAAACCACTGGATCCCACTGGATCCCTACTTCACATATGGTGGGAATGTCCTCTCATACCTTTCTGGAAAGAAATACACCGTATCACGACCCAAATAACAACCTACACAACAGAGTTCACCCCAGCACAATACTTGCTCCACCATACATCCATAACGCAATCTGCTTATAAAAACTCTCACCCTACACCTCATAAATGCAGAAAAAATGTGTAATCCTGGTGCGACAATAGTCCCCCGACGATACCATAATTGCTTCATCGAGTAAAGCAGATAGCATAAATAGAAGACCTCATCCACCAAACGAGAGAAACCTCAACAAAATTCCATAAAATCTGGGCCTGCTGGCATCACTTTGCGAAATCAGCAGAATTCCGTAACCTTTCAAACACAACGGTGTAACTTGACCTGTCAACACCTATCTTCTAATAGCTACCTGTGGATAACACCTAAACGCACACAGTTACCTAACCCCTCCCCATTCTTCTACCTCCCCCCCACACCCCCTCAAAATTAAAATTTAGTGTTCAGCACTTAGACACAACGATCCACTATTTATCATATAACACACAGACTTAGGTACTTAGCTGACATCTCAAAGATCTTACCACGGTAACCCCTCCCAGATATGGTATCAGCTATGTCTGTATTACTGACTCAGGGAATGTCTGGACGACTCAACGTCGAGCACGGGCTACTTAAATGAGAAAGTGGAAAACCCACACCCGTCCACAGCCAGTTCCCTATAGGGGTGGATGGATGGTGGGGAAATAAACCCGGGCTCTACGAGGAGAAAAATTCATGTGCTCCTGGTTTTAGGCAATACTGTAGCTTTATACTTTCTGTTATTGTTACCTATACCATCGCTCCAGCTGTATCTGGAATTTTTTAGCTTTATACCTATGCGATGTGATTTCTCTCTCCGTGTCTTGTTTACTCCTGTAAACTGAAAATTTCAATAAAAATATTGTGAAAGAAAAAAAAAAACAATCTCCTCCAACGCATTTACTGGACACTGTTAACGCAACTACCAATGGAACTCTTTAATTAAAATAAGTCAAGGACTCTCTTCACACTCTCCATCTAAGATTCTTGAAATCGGTAATCCCAGATATCATATTAGTGGATTGGGAAAGAGCCGGAATCCATAAAATTGCACACCTCTACACGGGTACTAACTTACTTACCTTTCAGGAGATTGGTGCAAAATTCTCCTTCAAATCATCTACCTTCTTCAAATACCTCCAAGTGCACCATGCAGTTCAAAGGATCACTAAAAGCTCAGGTGGAGAACTTCCCATAAAGATTCTCACCCTAATGGACACACCTTCGCACCATTCTATGACCTCCTTATCACTGAGACTCCTAGCAAAAAACTCCCTTCAATGCACTACTGGGAAAGAGCTCTCCAATGTACGGCTGATCTGACCCACTGAGATACAGCCTCAAGATCTCCCCTGAAACACTCCAAATGTCTCTCCCATTGGGAATCCTCGCAAAAACTGCTACACAACTGGTATCTAACCCCAAATAAGTTGGCCACTATCTACCCTAACCACTCCCCACAATGCTGGCGAAATTGCGGACACATGGGATCTCCTTCACACATTTCATGGTTTTGCCCTGAATTAACATCCTACTGGACCTTGCCTCTTCTATAATCAAAACACCAATCACACCGGACCTGAAAATAGCCTTGTTCGGAATATGCCTGGATTTCTGGCCCTCTAAATATCACACTATTCTAACTCACTTATTTATAGCAGCCAGACTTACAATTACCAGGGTCTGGAAACAAGCAACACCCCCTGCTATAGATACAACCACTCAAATCCTGAACTAACATGCACAATTTGAATATATGTTTGCTAAAGCAAACCTCTGGATTGACAACTTCAACCATCTCTGGTTCCCATGGATCTCTCACCCCTCCGGTAAGTTGCTTCAACTCTAGCATTCTTCTCTCACAATAAGAATACTGGATCAAACTTTTCAAAAATAATTTGACAAATTTCTAATATTGCTTTGCTTTAAATGTGACCTCTACCTACCTATCAAACATATGTTACTTAAACCTTGGGTGTCATCCTCCCCACCCTCCCTCTCACTCCTTCTATTTTTCCCCTCTACCTCCAACCTCCTCCAATTGGGCCCTGACCCATTCTTCTCTTTCCCCCCATCACTATTAGTACTTGAGCAATGGGTTTCATTTACAAGTTAAACTACAAGTTAATGTATAACAAGAACCCTATATACCTGCTTGTTATTCTTTGTTAAACCAATAAAGACATATTGAAACTAAATTCACTTATGTCTGTGTAACAAACACGTGCATTTTACTATCCATAGGCAATGTCTTAAAAGCCTTTACAGGTTACCACTTTAGATTTATGATCTGACATTCGCAGTGATACCTCACATGTGTGGGATAATTGCAGAGCCATTTTTTGTCCCTGCATGTCCCTACAGCTGTGAAACATGAAGACTTTTTTTTCCAGAAGTAGAGTTCAATCAGTTTTCCTGGACCTTCTCATGTCAGCCTACTATGGGCCAACTCCACCCTTTGACCCCTCCAAGACAACCCTTTCCAAGTCTATAAAAGGCGGCTGTCTGGCCCTATCTGGTGTTCTTTTTTCGTCCTCGCTCCGGATGCCCTTTAAAAAAAAAAAAGAAGCAGGAATGGTGAAGAAGGTAGGAGCTTTAGGGTTGCCACCTCATCCCTTTAAACCCAAACACATATTAATTACACAGGTTCTGAGGCTAATTTAATGCAGATAAGGCACTGAGTGAGTTTAATTACCACCTCAATTATCCACAAAATCTGTGTAATTCAAATGTGTTCAGTTTTAAAGGGATGAAGTGGCAACCCTAAGGAGCTTACCTTGATCATTTTTTTCCTTTTTCATGCTATCCGTTTCATGACTCTCCTGAGTGCAGAAGACTCCCAGATGGGCTGTAAATCTCCCTTGGTGCTGTACCCATGGTCCTGGGAATTTATAGGCAGTATAAATTAGTGCTGCTGTGGTGCAAGGCCTTGGTATTGCAGTTAAACACTGCTGGGTCAGCTTTGGCAGTGTTTTCGGCACCTGAGTGGGCAGGCTGGGCCTTGTAGTCCCACGAGGCTAACAGCGGAGCGACATGCTGTAGCTAGATGTGGCCAGTTCCTGGGAATGATGTCATTCAGTATCAGAGTGGTGGGCAGAGCTTAGGGGGTTCGTCGGCCGTTTGCTGGGCAACTGTTAGACGCCGGTTACTTGATTGGTGGGCCTACCTATGTAAGAACACCCATGTGTTATGCCCGCACCCTGGTTTTCTCCTACATTCTTGGCTGCTCCAGCTTCATGCTGTTACACTGCTCTGGGGGTGTGTCTGGAGTGTGTACAAGGCTAACACACTGTTCTCTCTGCTGCAGCTTACTAACAGTCTGGTTTGTTCTAGATCCCTTCTGGTCTGACTGCCTGCCTCTAAGCACTGAAGAAAGCATGGAAAGGTAGTGGCTTAATTCCAAGACAAGCATTGTAAGCACAAGCATACATGGAAACACAGGCGCAAATCTTCCTCATCATCCGGAGGTGCCTCCTGATCCCAAGAAGAGGATAAGGCCTGCTGGGCATGTGTGGCTGTTGCATTGCTGGGGATGTTGCCTCGTGCCTGAAAGAACTCGCTTGAGATAATGCAGCTGACGCACAAGTCAAGCATTACATTAAGACAGCAGTAAAGAAGGGTTGAAAAACGTGACTAGGGGATCCCAGTCTAGGTCGTTGTCAGATTCGGACTCAGAATCTAACACTGCAGATCACTATAGCTCAAGGGAAGTCTCACAGGGTTCCGTTTCGAAAGATGAACCGGACTCACACGCATTTGATTTTTCCCTAATCCCTTTCTTAGTAGAGTCTGTGAAAATGGCGATGAAATTGAAGGATAAAGCTTCTCCTCCTAGAAAGCAGAGGAAATATTATCTTGAGCTGAAAAAGTCAGTTCCCTCTTTTCCATGTATCTTTGAAATTCAAGAGGTTATAGAGGATGAATGGGCGAAACCTAATAAAAGACTAAATGTCCACAACAGGGATGCAAAGCTGTACCCATTCCGTGCTGACCTCTGGGATTCTATCCCTAAAGTGGACACCTCTTTATAGAGATTGGCTTGACACATCACCTTGCCCTTGGAGGATTCCGGGTCCTTTAAGGATCCTATGGATCGAAGAATAGATACGGACCTTAAGAGAATTTATTCTGTGGTTGGGGCAGCCTGCAGGCCGGTGGTAGCTCTTACGTCTGTAACAGCAGCCTTAAGAGTATGGGTTGCAGAATTAGAAGCCGATGCTTTGGGAGAGTTGGCAGAAGATGGAGGTTTCCCCCCTTTGCAGTCTATCAAGGCTGCAGTGGATTTCTTAGCAGAAGCAGCCATAGACCAAGTCAGAATGACTGCGAAGTTGATGGCCCATTCGGTGACGGCTCGCAGAGCCCTCTGGCTGAAGCTCTGGTCAGCAGATAATGCTTCTAAGCATAGCCTTTGCTCAGTTCCCTTTGATGGGAAACTATTGTTTGGCAAGACATTAGAGTCGGCCATTCAGAGAGTTTCAGGGGGTAAATCGGGTCTTCTTCCACTAGAAAGGAGAAGACTGTCCTTTCGTCCCTTCAAGAGATCAAAAGAAGGATACAGAGAATCTGCTGCAGGCCGACCTTTCTTCAGACAGTGGCAAGGTTCCGCCTTTCCCAAGGCACCCAAAGCCAAGGCAAACCAGCCTGCAAAGTCTTCAGACAAGACATTCTGAAGGTGTCCCCGCTCAGACTTCCCAAGTAGGAGCCAGGCTGCTTTATTTTGCGGAAGACTGGGCGAAGGAAGTCCAGGATGCCTGATCCGGGACATTGTTCAGAACGGCTATTTCTTGGAGTTCAAGGAAAGACCACCTCGTTCACATTTTGTCGAGACCAGAGTTCCACCCTGCCCGGAGAAGAGGCATTGTTTACTAGCGTAGGTAGGGGAATTGTTAGCATCTCAAGCAATTCTTCCAGTACCAGAGCACGAGAATAGAGAAGGAGTTTATTCTCCTCTATTCTTAGTGCTGAAGTCTTGGGAGGATTTAGGCCATTCCTGGATTTGAAAGTCCTGAACCAATTTATGAAAGCTTCCCCGTTCAGAATGGAGTCCGTGCAAACCATAATGTCGGTAGTGAAAGAAGGAGATTGGCTAACGTCAATAGACCTAGCGGACGCCTATCTACATGTGCCTATAAGTAGGGTTGAGTGAACTTCTACAAGTCTGGGTTCTGCTGATTCGGCCGAACTTCGGGACAAAGTCCGGGTTTGGGTCCGGACAGAACCCGAACTTTGTCCCGGACCCTTAACCCCATTGAAATCAATGGGGACCCGGACTTTTAGGCACAAAAATGGCTGTAAAATAGTCCTGGAAAGTCCTAGAGGTCTGCAAAAGGAAGGAAATGGGGGTAAGGGTGGGACAAGTGCCCTACAAAGAAATGGGGACAGGGAAATAACTAAAAGCATTTTTAAAAAAATAAAAACATAAAAAAAGCAAAAATGGAGGTGGATGTGGACCATCTTCAAACTGGGTCTGAAAAGTATTAATTAACGGTAGAAGCCATATAACTGTTCTAAAATCATCTTCAAACTGTGTCAAAAAAGTATAAATAAGCCGGGAGAACCCATATCACTGTTCTGCAAACGTCTGGAAACTGTGTGTGTCACTTTAAATAAAACCGGGACTAACTGAAGTACTGTTCTGCAAACATCTGTAAACTGTGTGTAACACTTTAACTAAAACAGGGAGAAACCATACTACTGTTCTGCAAACATCTGGAAAC
>BLSH010043620.1:232212-242983 GCA_018402905.1 Glandirana rugosa
TTTTCTACACTTTTTCCCCTCCATTCCACCGTAACGGATCTAGACTACACACCACAAGTTTTTTAATTTTTATGTTACGTTTGAATATTGCACATGACAGAAAAATTTAACGTTTGATGTTTTACTAAGGATCACGTTTAATGATATTCCACGTGTTATAATTAACACGACGTATATGTTGGTACCTACCGATCATTTTTAACGTAGTTAACTTTCACTTTATGTATTATATAGTATGTTCTTATATTATTTCACAAACCGCACGAATTGGTGAAGTCGGGGCCTTCCAAAACGTCGAAATCCTGGTCTCGTGAAAAACGCTAAGCCGTGACGCAGCGAAATTGACTGTTAACAACGTCGCACGACCGCGCAATTGTCAGTTAAAGCGACGCAGTGCCGAATCGCAAAAAGTGCTCTGGTCCTAAAGCTGCAAAACCTTCCGGGGCTGAAGTGGTTAAGCACGCCAAACACTTTATTATATTCTTGTATGATATATTATGTATTTCACTTTCAATTGATGCAATTTTTACTAGCCATCCATGGTTGTATATGCAGCACAATTAATATTGTGCACCTTATAGTAATTTGCACTAGGAATCATTTTGTAGTTTGCAATTTAAAAAGACAGTACACGTTATAAGTTTGCATTGTATTTTTAATTTTTTGAACACCACACATCAGATCTAGGCAATGCCACCTTACCTCCCCTTTTTCACATCTTTTTTTACTGATCCCATCTGGTGGAATTTTTGGAGTAGGCAGCAGCCACACTTTTTTCTTTCAATAGTTTTTTCATAAAGAAATGGGAAACATTGGTACAATTTGTTGTACATTATAATATGTAACATATAACAAAGGGTTGTATTTGAGTGCAGTGGCAAAATATGAGTCACACGTGGCTTTAAACACTGGTTGCAGGATCGATGATGGTGTTACAGCAGGGGTACCACCCTCCACCTCCAGACACCCCAAATGGGATCAAACTGTGTCATGGGGTGGAGGGCGATACAGCCAATCTTCAATAAACTTTCTTTTCAATTAGAATTTTATTGAAAATATTGAAAAAAACGAAAATAAAAACAATAAAGACCATACAACAAGGTAGGAACATGTTGAAAGCCAGTACAAACCTAGACTGATCAGAAATATCAATGCAACTTTTATCAGGGAAAGTATATTAAATCTGCAGCTATAATAATAGCGTACGTAACCATAAATGTTAGGTACCTTATAGTGCTCAGGGAGAGAAAGGGGTCAGTAATGGGAACTCCATCCACTAAGATAGGAAACAGATAAGAGGTCTGACAGGAGAGCATATGGGTTCAGGAGCAATTTATACTGAAATATTTAGAGTGTGCACCATAGGTATGCCTCTAAAATCTTCAACTACCTTATGCCCAGCTCCCAGGTCTCCCTGGATAGACCCGTATACCAGAAGAGAAAAAACAAACATTCTCAGTAGGGTAATACATTTTCATTAGACTTAAACCGTTTCAATATTCGTGAAGTATGCAAATCGAAAGAAGTTAGAATTGTGAAGATACATAGATAAATTCCATGTAGGGTGAATTGAGTACCAAATGTTTTTATGGGGGGGACTCATGAGCCCAGCTTCCAAGGATCAGAACCGACCAGGTCATATAGGTACCGATTACACTGAAGTCGTCCAGTAAAACAATTGTGTTCCCATAAGAGAATCCTAAAATCAGGATAGTAGAAATATGAAATCAAGAGGAAAATAGAAAAGCAAGGACAGGAAAGAAAGTGGGGGGGAAAGAGAGCAGATAAGAAAAGTAGTGACTGAATGAGTCTCACCCCATCTCAAGGAGCAGGGATGGAATTAAGAAGTGAGCTTTATCAGCATACATTGGGCCCAGGGTTTCCAGATAGCCTCACATTTCTTATTAGTATCTGTGCTTACCATTTTCTCAGATTTTCCTTTTTGCCAAGATGAATGAGACGAAAGGTTGTTTCTAAGCTCGAGCAATGGTTAATTTTGCCCCAATGAGAATAAACATAATAAGGCATCATACTAGTTTAGGGGCATCAGGGATGGGGAAATTGAGCAGCGCTATGTGGGATGATTTCTGTATGGGCAGGCCCGTAACTTTTCGTAGCATATTGAAAATATTTCCCATATCCTCTGATTTTGAGACACTCTCACCAAGCAAGCATGATTGATCCCACATGACTGCAATTTCAGAAGCAAAAGGAAGAATGTGCCAGATAGATTTTGGCCAGTTTTAATGGGATGAAATACCATCTTATCAGAACTTTCAGATTTGCCTCCACTAGAGCTGTATTCAAAATCCCCTGGGCTGGCATATGGCTTCCATTGGAAGCCCTATGACAGTCTTCCAAACTCCAGTCTTGTCCTAGGTCCCTCTCCCAGTCCAGCATGAAGAGGGACTTTGCATCCGCCTTAGCAAGTGACTTATAGATCACTGATACCCCCCCCCCCTCGACTCCATGGCTTGCACACACCAAAGCTCATAATCCATGAGAGTAAATGGGTCGGGTTTTATGGTCCATAGTTTGTAAGGAAAATGGGAACTTTGGTGATACAGTATGCGAGAGTGAGTGGGCCTGCGGTATTAACAAAATGCCTGATCCTATACATCCCTTCGTCCAGTCACCAGTTGAAGGCCTTTATATCCATACCTGGGGGAAAAAGGGGGTTAAGAAAAATATGAGATAGTGGGCGCTAATCAGAAATCAAGTGTGAGAGTCCTAAAGTAAAAGTGTAGGAGCCAAAATCGCAGATCTAGTTTTGGGAGGGCTCCATAGTAGGAAGTCTAGCATGTAGTGATGGATCGCTTATCGTTCTATGTGGACCCAATCTGGATGAGCCGACATAGAATAGATAATTGAATGTAGGGTCAAATGGGTGGCTTGGTAGCACCAGAGTAGTTTCAGAAGTCCCACTCCGCCCTTATCTCTAGCTCGATATATGGTCTCCTTGGCAACTCTATGTCCTTTTGCGCCCCAAATGAACTTGATGAGTTTGGATTGAGTTGGTCTTTAATGATCGGGATGGGAAGTGAACTGAACAGGTAGAGGATGCACGGCAGCAGGGTCATTTTCACAGAGTTAACTCTACCTAACCAAGAGAGCCCCAGTTTGGCCCAATGTTTAAGGTCTTCTTCTAATTTACGGTACATAGGAGGAAAGTTTGCCATACATCAGTGGTCCACAGAGACTGCCAGATTGACAGCCAGATAGGGAATTACTGTATCACTCCATACAAACCGGAATTTTTCCTTTAACCATGTGACTAGGTGTTCTGGTAAATTTATATTTAACGCAGTAGATTTCGAGAAATTTACCTTAAGGCCCGAGACTACACTAAAGCTGTCCAATAATTTGCAAATGTTGGGTAGCGAAATTAGCGGGGAGTAATGAATAGCAGAATATCATCTGCAAAGAGTGCACATTTATGAGTTTGCTTGCCACACTGAAACCCATGTATATCTGGGTGGTCTCTAATTGCAATAGCGAGTGTTTCAATGACTATGGCAAAAATCGGTGGAGATAAAGGACAGCCCTACCTTGTGCCTTTGAAGATCAGGAGCGTTTCTAATTAGTATCCCTGAAGTCCTATCTTCGTTTCAGGGTTTGAATAGAGAGCCCCTATCACATTCATAAAGTTGTGGCCAAATCCCCATTGTTGTAAAATTGGCACACAGAAGAACCAGGAAACAGAATCAAATGCCTTCAAGAGGTCCAGAGAGAGTAGAAAGCCTGTTTGAGGAGGGCTGCTATCCCAACTGGACCGCAGAAGAGAAATTATGTCAATCGCTCTTCTGATTTGATCGGAGCCTTGTCTCCCTGGTATAAAGCAGATTTGGCCCTTATGGATGTAGAGGTCAATGAAGGTGGATTTACGGTCTGCAAGGATCTTTATCAGAATTTTGAGATCATTATTTATTAAAGATATGGGGCTGTAGTTGGCAACTGAGTAAGGGTCCTCACCAGGTTTGGGAATTACAGAGTTGAAGGCTGAGTTTAGGGTCTTATCGCGTTGGGTCTCTTTACCAATGTGGAGGCAAAATGTTTTGTACGGGATAGAGAAGGTCCATGAGCGGACAGCTTTTTCAAGTTTTTAATAACCTGTGAGACTTCCTCCGTGGATATCAGTGCTTCCAACCTATCTCTGTGGCGGTCCTTAATATTAGAGATTTCAATTGAGCTAAGAAAGGACTCCAAGGAGTTGTCTGGGGCTGCATTATCTGCGCTATATAGCGTCCTGTAAAAATCATGGAAAGCTTCCATGATCCTTTGGGGATTTTGTGAAAGAGTACCACCTCTGAGTTTGATTTTAGGCAAGGTATGTGATCTTAGTTTAGGGGTCAATATGGCTGCCAGTAGGGAGCCCATCTTATCTCTGATGAAAAAAGCGGGCATCACTCCAGAGTAAGTTTTTTTTCTGCAATACCCCCTGACCTTTTGGAGCCTCACCCCCCCACCCCCCACTGTGCTTCCTGGAAGCCATGCTTGCAATGAGCTCCTTTTGCCTCTGTCCCCAACCCGCCTCCCTGTCATGCCAGACCGCCAGCTGCACCCCCCCCCACCACCACCGGACTCACGTGAGTGCGATCAAACGAAAATTTTTGGATAGTCAGTATGCTTTACAAAATCATGGACACACGCTTTTGACAAAACTCAGAAGCGCGGTTGTACGACAATTGAACCACGTGTATGAGGCTTTAGTGTATGCTGCAGAAAGTGCACTGATTTCGTGTATACTGCAGGGAAGGCACTGATTTAGTGCATGATGAAGGGAGGGCGCTGACTTAGTGTAGCTGTCCCTACTCTAGTTATACACTTATGTAAAGATTACTGACACAGTCTCACTACACTTCACTGAAACTATCTGAGCTGTCCCTACTCTACACTAATGTATGTATGAATGACACAGCCTCACTACACTACACTAAAACTATCTGCGCTGTCCCTATTCTAGCTGCACACTATGCAAAGCTGAATGATGGTCCTCCTCACTACACTCACACTATCCCTAGACTGACACTAAGTTATAATTCTACACTGATAATTGAAGCACAATAGCACAGTATAGCACACTAACTAACTAATAGCACTGAACAGAGCCCTGTTCTATCTCTCTCCAGCCGAAATTGCACTGAAAATGGCTGCCATTGAAAGAATACTTTTATACTGTGGGCCATGATTGGATAAAGTCATGATGACAGTGTCCAATCATGACTCAGACAGTGCTCTATGCCTTGATTGGCTGAAGATTTCACTGCTTCAGCCAATAAGGGCTTGCAATGCATTATTCAGTGGCGCATTGCATTTTGATCAGTTTGGGGGGCCGAACAAACGGTCGAACGTCCCATTTGTTTGGTTGTTCACCGAACGACCGAACAGCGAAAGTTATGCTCAGGCCGAACCGTTCGCCCATCCCTACTAGTGAGTAGCCAATCTCAACTAAACACATCGGGTGGTATTTGCTGTAAACTCTGCCTTTTTGGTGATGGTGTTATGGAATGAAAATTCACTACTGAAGAAATATATGGACTTTTTCAGGACTGAATTTATTAAATTTATTTAGCACGGTTCACTTTATTAATGTTTTTTTAAGTGGATTGTTTTTATTTATTTTATATGATTCAATTGTTCACAACCACACATGTATAGCACTTTACTATCAGCGCCCCCTATTATTATACATAGGAGGTCTATATTGTGAAGTTGGTGTTGAGTTATTTACTTTAAGGTCATCACAAAGGACAAGGGGGCACTCTTTACGTCTAGAGGAAACAATATTTCATCTACAAATACGGAAAGGTTTCTTCACAGTTAGAGCTGTGAAAATGTGGAATAGACTCCCTCCAGAGGTGGTTTTGGGCAGCACGGTTGATTGCTTTAAAAAAGGCCTGGATTCTTTCCTTAATGTAAATAATATAACTGGGTACTAACATTTTTAGGTAAAGTTGATCCAGGGTGAATCCGATTGCCTCTCGGGGGATCAGGAAGGAATTTCCCCCCCGCTATAGATAATTGGATCATTGGCTTTGTTGGGGTTTTTTGCCTTCCTCTGGATCAACTGTGGGTGAAGGAATGTATATGGGATTGTATGGTTATACTGTATATCATTTTTGAACCAGATGGACTTGAGTCTTTTTTCAACCTGACTAACTATGTATTGTTTACAAATTACTCAAGTTGGCATTGTCTACACTTTGAGGAGAGCAGCTGAAATTATTAATTCATTTGCACAATTAGTACATAGCGTGAGGTTTCTTACACAAAATTGTGTCTATTCGCCTTAAAGTAGAACTATAGGCAAAACTTTTTTTTTTCAATTTTGGATAGACTAAGGGAGGGTTATAACCCCTTTCAGTTATGTTTTAATTTTTTGCCATCTGTGTTGCGATTGGAAGATGTTCCCTATATTACTTTTCTGGGGACAACCCAAAATTTGGGATTCTCTTTTGCTTCACTTTCAATGATAACGGTAAGCAGGACACATAGAGAGGGGGAATCTCACTAATGGGGACACAGACAGCAATAACAGCTGACAGGTGTTCTAATTAGTCATGCTCCACTGTTTGAGTTAAACTTTATGGGGTGTTCGTGGGAAATTTGAGCGCCCCATAATGCAGTGAAATTGTGGGGAAATGCCGCCCACTGATAGGCCAAAGCATGCACATGACCTGCATGCTTTGGCCAATCTCAGTTTGCGCTGCTGTGAGAGCCAGGATTGGCCAAAGACAGGGTGCCTTTGGCCAATCATGGCTCAGGGGGCTAAGTCCACACCCCACACTATATAAGGCCGCTTACACAGTGGCCATATATAATGAAACAGTAATGGAGTTAGAGAGAGGTTAGGCAGTTTAGTTAGTGCCGTATAGGCAGTGCAGTATACAGTGTAGATAGAGGATATACAGGCAGTGTAGTATACAGGGTAGATAGAGTACATACAGTCAGTGCAGTCAGTGTAAGGAGATTCAGGTCTGGCATGGATTTTAAGGGGAACCCTGCTCCAAAATGTTTTAAAAAATGGTGTGGGGGTCCCCCCAAAATCCGTACCAGGCCCTTCAGGTCTGATATGGATTTTAAGGGGAACCCCGCACCATTTTTAAAAAAAAATGGAGTGGGAGTCCCACCAAAATCCAAACCATACCCTTATCCGAGTATGCAGCCTGGCAGGGCAGGAATAGGGATGAGTAGGGATGAGTGAGAGCCCCTCCCTCTGAACCGTACCAGGTCACATGCCCTCAACATGGGGAGGGTGCTTTGAGGTCCCGCCCAAAGCACCTTGTCCCCATGTTGATGGGGAGAAGGGCCTTGTCCCCACAGCACTGGCTGGTGTTTGTGGGGGTCTGCGGGTGGGGGCTTATTGGAATCTGGAAGCCCCCTTTAATAAGGGGGCCTCCAGATCCCGACCCCCCCATGTGAATGAGTATGGGGTACATTGTAACCCTACCCATTCAACAAAAAAGGAGTGTAGTGTTACCAAGGGGCTTCCAGATCCCGACCCCCCATGTGAATGAGTATGGGGTACATTGTACCCCTACCCATTCAACAAAAAAGGAGTGTAGTGTTACCAAAAACAGTAGGCAGTTTTTGACAAGTCATTTATTGTAAACTAGCTTTCTTCCCCCGATTCTTCTTCTTTCTTCCTCCAGTCTGCCTCCATCTTCTCCTGCCCCGCTCCTTATTCTGGTCTTCTGCTTCTTCTTTTGGTCTTCTTCCTTCCTCTCATCATCATCTTCTTCATCTTCTTCTTCCTCCTCTTTTTCTGCCACCGCTCCTGCGATTCCCAGAATGGGCGATCTTCAGTTTGACAGTCATTTTATAAGAAGGGGCGGGGTCACCCGATGATGTAACTGAGTGACCCCGCCCCTTTTGATATCATATGACATCAGGGGGTGGGGTCACCCATTTACATTACTGGGTGACGTTGAGCTTTATTAAAATCACTGCTCCTGGAGAAACTATTGGAAAAAAAATTGCATTGATACATGTCCCCTAGGGCAGGACCCTATTGCAGGATATTACCTTTAATATGAGCACTTTTGATTTTTCATGTTCTAGTCCCATTGATTTTAATAGGGTTCGCATATTCGCACAAATTTTTTGACTGTTCGCAAGTTCTGGTGCGAACCGAACCCTTGGGGTTGTTCGGCCCATCCCTAGTTCTAATCCCTCTTCACTCCATAAAAATCCTAAAAAAGTTTTCCCTTTAGCTATACTTTAACCACTTGCCGACCATCATCCGTAAACGCGGCCACTTTTGCGCAAACCAGTCAATAAACGCCGATTGCGGGTTTTTTTATCGCAAATATGAGGAAGAATATAAATCGGCCAAAAGCGGTGAAAAAAAATGTTTTTTTATATTTTTTTTTTGGATTTGTATTTTAGCAAAAAGTAAGAAATGTGGTTTTTTTTTTCAAAATTGTTGCTATTCTTTTGTTTATAGCGGCGATCAGAAATGACGCAGAGGTGATCAAATACCACCAAAAGAAAGCTCTGTTTGTGGGAAAAAAAGGACACAAATTTCGTTTGGGTACAACGTTGCACGACCGTGCAATTGTCAGTTAAAATGACGCAGCGCCGAATGACAAAAAGGGCTCTGGTCCTAAAGTGGGAAATCCTTCCGGGGCTGAAGTGGTTAAGTAAATCAGCCCGAATGATTTCCATATTTGCATATTTAGGTTTCTATACTCAAAATTGGCTTTTGTATTTTTACATTCCTTAAATACCACAAACCTGGGCCACTACTTAATTGCCACATACATTTAATTATTTATTTCCTTTAGTGAATTGACTTTAACTCCCCATTCATGCAATATTTACCCAGCATTTTGTAGTAAATACTGCAAAACAGCATAATGAATTGACAGTTTCAGGATGGCATGCGATGTTTAGGGAAAATGTGTTTGGACACTTAAATATTGCATGCAATATGCATTAGTGGATGGAGCCCACTATAAGGACCCAATCAGGCAGAAATTGAATGAAGTTCAGATATACAAATGGTATGACTAGAATTGGCCTGCCAAGTCTAAATTGGGAGACATGATGTGCGGGAAATGGAGCAAGAGGAAACCTGAGACTGAAATGGAAGCAGCCAAGCAGGGGATTTAATGTATTTTGGACAATTTCACTTAGGGGTGTACTCACTTTTGTTGCCAGCTGTTTGGACATTAATGGCTGTGTGTTGAGTTATATTGAGGGGGCAGCAAATTTACACTGTTATACAAGCTGTACACTCACTACTTTACATTGTAGCAAAGTATCATTTCTTTAGTGTTGTCACATGAAAATATTTACAAAAATGTGAGGGGTGTAATCACTTTTGTGAGACATTGTACATGTTATTATAACCATTAGGGTTGCACCAATATCGTTAACTGTATCAGTATTGGTGCTGATACTAGAAATTTTCGCGAGTATGGGTACTCATGAAAATGCTCTGATTCCATCCCCGCCTCCTTCTCTCAGAGGCCTCTCTGGGGGCGTGCGTAATGTGGGGTAAAAGCTGACACCAGTGGCAGAACTCCCAGCTCATCCAAGGCCCGCCTGTGAAAATGACTGGTTGCTGGGTCAGCCTACCAACCAATCAGGTGTATGGAGGTCCCGGTATTCAGAGGAGGACGATGTAACTTCCTCCTCCTGAGTTGCTCCACCATTTCCCACTGACAACGTAAGGGCCTGAAGTCTGAGGAGACTTTGCAAAGAGGACCGGGACACTACTAATGTGAGTGAGCAGAGCTCCAGCGATGGCTGCACACTGAGGAGGAAGGAGGGGGGAAGGGGCAGGGATCACACAGGTGTATTCTAGAGGGAGGACGGACAGGCTTTCCCAGAGCTGTGTACACCTACTGCAACATCACCTCACCACTTGTACTATGTCTGTAGTCTGTGACTGTCTCATGGCCCATATCTGCAATCTCTGACCATCATCTGTACTATGGCTGCAGTCTCTGACTGTCTCCTGTATCATGTCTAATGTAGCATGTCTGCAGTCTGTGTCTCCTGTACTATGTCTGCAGTCTCTGACCATCTCCTGTACTATATCTGCAGTATCTGACCATCTCCTGTACTATGTCTGCAGTCTCTGACCATCTCCTGTACTATCTCTGCAGTCTCTTTCTCCTGTATTATGTCTGCAGTCTCTGACTGTCTCCTGTATTATGTCTGCAGTCTATGACTGTCTTCTGTACTATGTCTGCAGTCTCTGACTGTCTCCTGTACTATGTCTGCAGTCTCTGACCATCTCCTGTACTATCTCTGCAGTCTCTTTCTCCTGTATTATGTCTGCAGTCTCTGACTGTCTCCTGTATTAGTTACATAGTTACATAGTCAGTGAGGCTGGAAAAAGACACAAGTCCATCAAGTCCAACCCATGTGTGTGTTTTTTTTTTTTTTTTTTTTTTATTTTTTTTTTTTGTCAGTAATACGTTGTATATTCCCCAATGTTGTGGTCCCTTAGGTGTGCATCTAGTAGTTTTTTAAAATTATCTATACTACCAGCAGAAACCACTGTTTCTGGAAGAGAATTCCACATTCGCACTGCTCTTACCGTAAAGAACCCCTTACGCATCTTAAGGTTAAAACGCCTTTCTTTCATTGTCAGTGAATGGCCGCGTGTCTTCTTGTTTTCCCTTGCGCTGAATAGTATTGCCCCTATAGTGGGGTCACCAGTACAGTATTTGTACATTGAAATCATATCCCCTCTCAAGCGTCTTTTCTCCAGAGAGAATAAGTTCAGTGCTTGTAATCTTTCCTCATAACTAAGGTC
>BLSH010043620.1:244896-272772 GCA_018402905.1 Glandirana rugosa
TGTATCATGTCCTCTGTCAGTCTCTGACGTCTGTATCATGTCTTCTGTCAGTATCTGACGTCTGTATTATGAATACTTAGGAATACCCATCTCAATGTTTCCCTTCTATGGTTCCCCTTTCATAATGATCCTTATACGATATCTGGGGGATTAGTCTCCCTCCTCCCCCTCCGCCTGGAGGATAGTGTCAAACCTTATCGCCGATCCCACCCTTCACAATAATATTACCCCCTAAAATTAATGGGTCTATAACTGACCCGCCATCCATGACGTGCAAGTCGATTCCGAGCGGTCAAGGATTTACAGGACGTCCTATTAAAGTACCCAGTCTACCATTTACGTGGTTGTTCTCTTTTTCGTAATAACCTGGAAGACTAATGGTTATTGTGTCGATAGGAGGTCCGCCTCCCCCTCCTCCCTCTGATTAGGGGGTCTATAGCATATTCCTAGTAATACTTTCCCCTTGGTATCTTCCCTTTGTAACTCTACCCATAAGGATTCATAAGTATTATGTCTGCAGTCTATGACTGTCTTCTGTACTATGTCTGCAGTCTCTGACTGTCTCCTGTACTATGTCTGCAGTCTCTGACTGTCTCCTGTATCATGTCTGCAGTCTCTGACTGTCTCCTGTACTATGTCTGCAGTCTCTGACTGTCTCCTGTATCATGTCTGCAGTCTATGACTGTCTTCTGTACCATGTCTGCAGTCTCTGACCATCTCCTGAAGTATGTCTGCAGTCTCCGACTGTCTCCTGTATCATGTCTGCAGTCTCTGACTGTCTCCTTTACTATATCTGCAGTCTCTGACTGTCTCCTGTATCATGTATGCAGTCTCTGACTGTCTCCTGTATCATGTCTGCTGTCTCTGACTGTCTCCTGTATCATGTCTGCAGTCTCTGACTGTCTCCTGTACTATGTCTGCAGTCTCTGACCATCTCATGTACTATGTCTGCAGTCTCTGCAGTCATTGTTAAAAAAATGGTATTGGTGCATCCCCATAAAAAGTATGTAGGCATAGGACACACCCCTCCCACGTCCCCTTAACCACTTCAATACCAGCCACTTAGAACACTTCCTGCCCAGACCAATTTTCAGCTTTCAGTGCTGTTGCGATTCGAATGAGAATTGCGCGGTCGTGCAACGTTTTACCCAAACATAATTTTTATCATTTTGTTCCCACAAATAGAGCTTTCTTTTGGTGGTATTTGATCACCCCTGCGGTTTTTATTTTTTGCGCTATAACAAAAAAAAGACCGAAAATTTTGAAAAAAAAAAACATTTTTCTTTGCTTCTGTCAAAAAAATTTGTATAAAGTACATTTTCTCCTTCACTGACAGGCACTGATGTGGCTACACTGATGGGCACTGATGAGGCTACACTAACGGACACTGATGAGGCAATACAGATTGGCACTGATGATGTGGCACTGATAAGGTTGCCCTGATGATGGGGCACATATGCAGCACTGATGGGCGGCACTGACAAGCAACACTGATGGGCACTGATAGGTGGCACTGATATGCGGCACTGATGGACACTCATAGGCGGCACTGATAAGTGGCACTGGGCACTGATGGGCACTGATAGGGGGCACTTTTAGGTGGCACAGGTGGACACTTTTAGGTGGCACAGGTGGGCACTGATAGGTGGCACAGGTGGGCAATTATAGGTGGCAGTGGTGGGCACTGGTGCAACAAGCACTGTTAGGGATGGCACTGGCAGGCATCATACATGGGCACAGTTCCATTCCTACAGTGCATAATATTGCCCTTACCTGGTGGTCTAGTGGGGGCTCCCTGGTTGTCCTGGGCGGCCTCTGTGTGATTTCCCTGGTGGTCCTGGGCGGCCTCCTTGCGATGTCCGGGGGGGCTCCCTGGTGGTCCAGTGGAGGTGATCCTGAGGGTGGCTGCGCTGATAAACATTCAGCGCAGCCCCCCCTGTCAGGAGAGCAGCCGATCTGCAGACCTGAGCAGAGGAAAAGCCGATAAACGGCTCTTCCTATTTACACTGTGATCAGCCGTGATTGGTCACGGCTGATCACATGGTAAAAGACTTCGGAACAAAGCCTTTTACCTCGGTCGGTAATGCGGTGGGTCAGACTGACCCACGGCACCACCAATCGCCGCGGTGCGCCCCCAGGGGCGCGTGATCGCAGATTATCCTGAGGACGTCAATAGACGTCCAGTCAGGGTAATGAAACACCCGCCCGGACGTCATTTGTCAATGCGCCGGGCGGGAAGTGGTTAAAGGAGAATTATATAAAAAATTATTAGTTAAACCCACAAGTGCTTTTTTTTTTTACCCCTTCTATTAATTCATATTGGCTTTTTAAATGTACAAATGCAGCAATTTAGAAATTGGATGAAAGGTTTAGCATTGTAAAACACTTTGCGATAGATAAATAGTGCAATTTATATATAGGTCTATGCATCAGACCAAAATGAGGGACAAATGAAGAGCAATGAGGGACAGAGGGACATTGTTCCAAATCATCAGGGACAGCTGGGAGGTATGCATCCCTAATATTATTTGTAAAGTATTATACAGCAATATCATATACTCAGTTCTGATGATGAATACATAATACGTAAGCAAAAGTGGTGCAAACACAGCAGCAGATTAAGTAAAAGTACAAATAGAAAATGTACAAAGAAATATATACATTTACCCAGTTTTCCTAAATATGCATTTTATTGGTTTTATAGAGCCGGGGGGACTATAGCAACACTAAAAATTATGGATATCCTGGTGAGTAAGAAATATTGTGCATGAATTTAAAGTGTGAATAAAGCAATTTTTTTTTTTAGTTCTGGATAGAAAAGTTATTGTTTCTCTCTGTGTCTATCACCTCAAACAATTAACCCCATATTCTACTCAAAATAAAAACAATGGTTATACATGCATACATAAATACACTTTAATAGATAGCATTTACCAATTTTTAACACTGCAAGAACCTAATTTTTAGTCCATTTTAGTCCATGGATATTTTTTATATCTATAGTAAAATATTGACGCAATGTGATTGTTTGTCCAAATATCTCCAGTGAGGAAGTTTGGAAATAGAAAAGAATACAAAAGCTTATATACTGATTATATATCCAAAAGACATATAGAAACACTCATGGATCTTTCAGGGGAGATCAAAACAGCAGCATTTTTACTGTTGCCTTTTTTTTTTTTTTGAAGCTCATTCCATATTTCTGAAGACATTACAGTATTAGACCCCATGAGTCCCTCTATAACTGTATTGGATTTATGTTCTTGAGAAAGATGGACTGAGCTTTATAGAAATATTAGCAATAAAAACACTGCTGCAAGACCAGTGAGTGTCTCTATACTATGTTGGACTTATATGGGTTTATGTGTGGGTAAGCAGCTGGCCATTTACCTCAAACATAGGGTGACGTGGCTACCCTTGGGACTATATGCAGTATATATTATTATACAGGATTTATTTAGCGCCAACAGTTTGTGCAGCGCTTTACAATATAAAGAGACATTACAGCAACAGTACAATTTAAAACAAGAGGGTTAGAGGGCCCTGCTCCTGTGAGCTTACAATCTAAGAGGGGGGGGGGGGCTGGTGAAACAAAAGGTAGGAACAGTGGGGGATGAACTGATGAGGGGAGTAGAAGATTCCGTTGTTAGTTGGAGGCAGGATAGGCCTCCTTGAAGAGAGGAGTTTTCAGGGATTGCCTAAAAGTGGACAGAGTAGGGGATAGACGGACAGATTGGGGTAGAGAGTTCCAGAGAATGGGATCGGCTCTGGAGAAGTCCTGGAGATAAGCATGGGAGGAGGAGACAAGGGAGATAGAGAACAGAAGGTCTTGGGAGGAGCGAAGAGGACGGTTTGGGCGATATTTGGAGATAAGATTGGTAATGTAGCTTGGGGCAGAATTGTAAATGGCTCTGTATGCCATGGTTAGGGTTTTGAATTTGATTCTTTGGAAAATGGGAAGCGAGTGGAGGGATTTGCAGAGAGGAGTGGCGGACACCGAGCGGTTGGTAAGGTGGATGAATCTGGCAGCAGCATTCATGATGGACTGAAGAGGGGATAGCTTGCGGAGAGGGAGGCCAATTAGGGGGGAGTTACAATAGTCAAGGCGAGCGATAACAAAGGAGTGAATAAGTTGCTTAGTGGTGTCAGTGGGTAGGAAGGGACGTATTGTGGAGATGTTTCGGAGGTGAAGTCGGCACGATTTGGACAGTGATTGGATTTGGGGCTGAAAGGACAGGTCAAAGTCTAGGATTATACCTAGGACCTTCGCATGAGGGGAGGGACTGATAGTTGTATTATTGATCTTGATGGAGAAGTCAGGGGGAGGGGCACGGGCTGGAGGAAAAATTATGAGCTTCGTTTTAGAAAGATTGAGTTTGAGGAAGTGGTGTGACATCCAAGCTGATATGTCTGATGATGAATTTCCCCACCAATCAGCATCACTCAATTCTGCAAATGGTTCTTATTTACTATCACTGTTTTATAACTGATCCAAAACCACTTTTGACGTAAAGGGGCGCTTTTTGGATGCCATGGACGTTCTCAAGTTTCCAGGCAGAAAGAATGACATATATAATATAAAAGTGCATGCAGGGCACTGGGCAAACCACTAGGGACAAAGAGGATGTGAAATGATTTCATATAGTAATGTAATCTTACACATCACAGTGTACTGTGTGTGTTATGTGTGCTTCACTTTTTGAATTTTCAGCCGGGCTCCCCCCTTATGCAGTACTCTGTACATTGGGCGGAGGACACGGCGGGGGACATCACTGGATCAAGGGGACAAGGTAAGTAACATTGCCTGGATGCAGCGATGCGATCCCGAGTGTGGTCGGGGTTACCGCTATTTGCAATAGAAATTCACCCCGAGCCGCACTCGGGATAACTGCTAAGGAGGTTAATGACCAGGCCCTTTTTTTGCGATTCGGCACTGCGTATCTTTAACTGACAATTGCGCGGTCGTGCGACGTTGTACCCAAATAAAATTGATGCCCTTTTTTCCCACAAATAGAGCTTTCTTTTGGTGGTATTTGATCACTTCTGCCATTTTTTATTTTTTTGCGCTATAAACAAAAAATAGTGACAATTTTAAAAAACAAAAAATATTTTTTACTTTCTGCTATAAAACATATCCAATAAAAGTATGTAAGGAATCAAATTTTTTCATCAATTTAGGCCAAATTGTATTCTGCTAGATATTTTTGGTAAAAAAAAATCCCAATTTATTTTTTACTAGCATTGGCGGTGATCAGTGATTTTTAGCGGGACGGCGTCATTGCGGCAGACAAATCTGACACTAAGTGACACTTTTTGGGAATCAGTGACACCAATACAGTGATCAATGCTAAACAAATGCACTGACGCTGTATAAATGACACTGGCAGGGAAGGAGTTAACATCAGGGGCGATCAGGGGGATAATGTGTCCCCTATGTGTGCTTTCTAACTGTGTGGAAGATGCTGACACTAGACGAAGAGAGACATCTGTGTTCCTGATTAGTAGGAATCACAGATTTCTCTCTTGCTTTGTAACAGAACGACAGTCTGCCTTGTTTACAAAGGAAGACTGCCATTCTGTCATTCCCCCAAATGATCACGGGTGGCTGGTGGCCATCGTGGCCCCCGGATTTGCTGATAGGCTCCCACTGTGTCCAATCAAAGCGGGAGCAGGTCGCTAAGGCCGCACGCCCCAGACCAGGAAGTGCGAGCAAAGTACAGGTACGTTGTTTCGCTCAGCCGGACCACCCTGATGCAGTATATGTGTGGTGGGTGGTCCGAAACTGGTTAAAAAAATTATATATATTTGTTTCATTTTTGTATTGGATTTAATTATATTGAGTGTTATTATTTTTTAGGAGCTGATCAGGGGTATAGAGAATCTGAGACACCGGAAAGGAATGCTACTAATAACTATAAGGTATATAATTGCTTTGTGTTGCTATATCCTGTTGTGTGTTTATGTATTTGTCTGTATACAATATTGTCTGCTGAACCATTTGATTATGAACACTTGAAGACCAAGCTTTTTCTGACACTTTTGTTTACATGTAAAAATCTGTATCTTTTGCTAGAAAATTACATAGAACCTCCAAACATCATGTATTTTTTTTAACCACTTCAGCCCCGGAAGGTTTTGCAGCTTTAGGACCGGAGCCCTTTTTGCGATTTGGCACTGCGTCGCTTTAACTGACAATTGCGTGGTCGTGCGACGTTGTACCCAAACGAAATTTGCGTCCTTTTTTTTCCCACAAACAGAGCTTTCTTTTGGTGGTATTTGATCACCACTGCGTCATTTCTGATCGCCGCTATAAACAAAAGAAGAGCGACAATTTTGCAAAAAAACCCAAATTTCTTACTTTTTGCTAAAATACAAATCCAAAAAAAAATACAAAAAAACATTTTTTTCATCAGTTTTGGCCGATTTATATTCTTCCTCATATTTGTGATAAAAAAAATTGCAATCGGCGTTTATTGATTGGTTGAAGTGGCCGCGTTTACGGACGATGAGAATTCATTTCTGGGGTTTTTATTTATTTATTTTTTTTACTAGTAATGGTGGCGATCTGTGATTTTTAGCGGTACTGCGATATTTCAGCGGACATTTCGGAACATTTTGACACTTTTTTGGGACCATTGGCATTTATACAGCGATCAGTGCTCTAAAAATGCACTGATTACTGTGTAAATGCCATTGGCAGTGAAGGGGTTAACCTGCAGGGGGCGCTCTAAGGGTTAACTGTGTTCCCTGGGCGTGTTCTAACTGTGTGTGGGACTGCCCTAGCAGGGGAAGGGAAGTGATCACAGCTTCCATGTAGAGGAAGGCTGTGATCACAGCCCTTCCCCCTTCACAGAACGGAGGTCCGTGTTTACTTACACGGACCTTCGTTCTTTCACTCCGGGGGGGGGGGGCATCGTGGGTAGCCGGTGGCGCGCGCTCACAGTGCGCAATCTCGGTCGGCAAGTGGTTAAAGCAGAGGGCCTAAGAGAATACTTTTTTGGATGTTCATTTTTTTACGTCACACAGTATTTGCACAGTGGTTTTTCAAGCGTCATTTTTTTTATGTATATATATATATATATATATATATATATACTTTTTTGAATTTTAATGTTTCAAATCACAATATACTAAACAAGTGTTTGGTAAAATTTAAAAGATGGTATTACGCTGAGTAAATAGATACCAAACATGTCACGCTTTAAAATTGAGCACACTCGTGCAATGGCAACAAACGTAAATTTTACTAAATAGGCAATGTCTTAAAAACCTTTGCAGGTTACCTCTTTAGCTTTACAGAAGAGGTCTGGTGCTAGAATTACTGCCTATGATCTGACGTTCATGGTGATACCTCACATGTGTGGAACATTTGCTGTTTTCGTGCATGAGGGACCGACGTACTGTATGAGTTTACCTTTGACTGGGGCACGGGGAGACAGGGACACTTTAAATTGTTTCTTTTTTTTATACCGTTCTTTAATTAATTTATCTATTTATTCTTTTATCACTTTTATATACATACTGTACCCCCTGTGAAGTAATAGTCAGTGACAGGTACTCTTTATGGACAGGAACTATGGTTAAGGGCTCAACAGCTCACTGTTATTAAGGGGATTCACTTAGCAACAATGTTAACATAAAATTCCAAGCCACCTCACTCTCGGGTCAACAGTGCTCTGTTTGGTCTACCGGACCATGGCTATTCAGGCTCTCTCAGCATCAGTTTCAGTACCTCACTGCATGGGCCAACTTCTGGCCTCCAAATAGGGTTCTCCAGCCCCCCACCCCCGGGTTTGATAGTTTTTCCAGAGACTTCCAGACTTTCTCCAGACCCCCTGGACTTGCTAGCCACCTCGGCTTTCTTTACCTCTCAGACCCTCTCTTGGTCTCCCCGGCCCATGTAGCTGTCTCAACTTTCCGAGTCCTTTGGGCAAGAAGTGCCACTCAGAGGCCCATATGTATTATATCACAATTAATATCACTGGGTGTATTTTGTTACAAAACTTTTTTCCAACTTTTTAGATGTTTATATAGTCACAGCACTATCGGTAAAGTGAGACACTAAAGCCTCGTACACATGGGACGACGATCATACGTACGATCGTCTCAAATCGTATGTTGGCTGTTGTATCTAGCATACTGACTGCACTACACGATCGTACGACCAAAGAAAGAACGTTCAGATGCATGTAATTAGCATCCGGCCATTCCTGACTTCTGAGCATGCGTGTTTTGCACAATACAACTTGTTGTACCAACTGCTCTGTACACACGATACAAAGGTCGTATGAGAGCTTGTTGGTACGACCAAGTTTTCTAGTCTGCTCATACAACTCCCCTTGTACGATCGTCGTATGTTCGACTGTTCAAATCGCACATACGAACGATCGATTTCGCATACAACTGTTGTTAGTACGACCAGTTGTATACGATCGTCGTCCCGTGTGTACGAGGCATAACACTTTATATTTTTGTATGTACTTTTGTATTGAATGGTGGCAATCAATGTTATGTGATTTATAATCAGTATGCACTTGATTTGTAATTTTCACGGATAATATTGTTACATAGTTACATAGTTAGTCAGGTTGAAGAAAGACACAAGTCCACCTAGTTCAACCATAAAAAACAAACAAACATATATATATATATATATATATATATATATATATATCATACAATCCTATATACACAATCCTACACCCAGGGTTGATCCAGAGGAAGGTGAAAAACCCCAGCAAGGCCAATGATCCAATTTGCTAAAGCAGGGGAAAAAATTATTTCCTGATCCCCCGAGTGGCAATCAGATTTTCCCTGGATCAACTTTACCTATAAATGTTAGTATCCAGTTATTGAGATGATTTTAGCATAGATATTCATTAGGTTTGTAGCGCGGAGTTCATTTTGTATACACCATTTTTTCACTAAATATTATATTTTTATATTCCTTAAATACCGCATGCCTGGACCACTACTTAATTACTGCATGCATTTCATTTTTATTTGCTTCTGTGAATTGATTTTTGTGCATTTTCATTTGGTATTTACTGAGAGTTTTCAGTATTTTGTAGTAAATATCACGAAACGGCATAGTGAATAGTTAGTTTCAGGATGGCGTGCAATCTTTAGGTCCAATGTGTCCGAACACCTACATACCGAATGTGGGATGCTTTAGTGGATGGATCCCACTATGAGGACCCCGGCAATCAGGCAGAATCTGAATGAAGTTCAGATATACAAATGGCATGACTAGAATTGGATTGCCAAGTCTAAATTGGGAGACGTGATGTGCAGGAAACCTGGGACTGAAATGGAAGCAGCCAAGCAGGAGATTATTTTATGACTAGAAATGAAACAAGCACACCAAGATGGTGACTAGGACTGAAAATACTCCAAACTCCCTGCCTCAGTTTTCATGTTACATTGTACAATGGATTCTCTTTAAACTCATCTGTTCAAAGAAGATCACCATTACATCACTTCCATCACCATCTTCATACATGTTATCATAACTAGACATGTGCGGGTTTGTTTCATTCTGAAAATCTGACAAATTTTTGTTTTTCAGAAATTTGGATGTATCCGAATTTCCAAATTACAATAGTACTGAATTTCAACTAATCCGAAATAACAAAAAAATAATAATTCAGATTAAATTTGAATTCAAATTGTTTTCAAATTCGAATTCGAAAAGTTTTCAAATTTGAATAGTTTTCCAATTTCCAAAGAGAATAAAATAGAATAGAAAATAAAGGAATGGAATAGAAAAAAAAATACTAGACTAGAAAAGAATATAACAGAAAATAAAATATAATGGAGTAAAACATAAAAAATAGAATAGAAAATAAAAGAACAGAATAGACTAGAATATAATAGAAACAAATAGAATATAATAGAATTACATAGAAAGAATATACCTATCTTCTAACAATCAAATTTCAAATAGAATACATTTTAATTTGAATACATAAGAAATGAATACAAGAATAGAATAGAAAAAAAGAATAGAATAGAAAAGACTATAATAAAATAGAAAATAATATAATTTAAAAAAGAATAAAATAGAATAGAATGAATATAACCATTTCCCAAAATTCGGAAAGAATCAATTTGAATTTGAATAGAATAGAAAAGAGTACATTAAAATAGAAAATAACAGAATAGTATAGAAATAAACAAGAGAATAGAAAATAATAAAATAGAAAGAATATATATATATATATATATATATATATATATTACATTATATTATTTCTATTCTATTTTTTTTTTAATCAGAAGATGGTTATAATTTTTATATTGTATCCTATTTTTTATTCTATTATATTCCTTTCAATCCCATTCTATTATTTTATTTTATTTCCTACCATATTTTGTTCTGTTTTACTCTATTATATTATATTGTTTTATTTTCTGTTATATTATTTTCTATTGTATTCTATGTTTTTCTATTATATTCCTTTATTTGCTATACTATTTTATTCTCTTTGGAAATTGGAAAACTTTTAGAATTCAAAAACTATTCAAAATTGATTGGAAAACTTTTCAAATCAATTCCAAAATGATTAAACTAAATGAATTCTGAAAACGAATCAAAGGAATGAAACAAATCTAACTAAACAAATTTATGTAAGTAACGAATCGAAACGAAAACAAAACAAAACAATTTTTTTTCGTTCTGCACATGTCTAGTCATAATTATTATTAGTAAATTATTATACAGAAATATCATCTACTCAGTTCTGATGATGAATACATAATACCTAAGCAAAAGGGGTGCAAATACAGCAGCAGATTAAGCAAAAGTACAAATAGAAAATGTATACATTTACCCAGTTTTCCTAAATATGCATTCTATTGCTTTTATAGGGGCGGAGTGACTATAGCAACACTAAAAATGATGGATATCGTGGTGAGTAAGAATTATTTTTGCATGAATATAAAGTGTAAATAAAGACATAACTTTTTTTTTTTTTTTTTGGTTTAGTTCTGGACAGAACCGATTACAAGTTATTGTTGCTCTCTGTGTCTATCATAGACAGATTCACCTCCAACCTTTAACCCTTTCCTACTCTATCCAAAATAAAAAAAATGGTTATACATACATTTTAATAAATTGTGTTTGCCAATTTATAGTTAGTTCCTCCATTCTCTTTAGGTGATTCAGTTCAACCATCTACTTTTTGATAGTGGGAGCAAGCTGAGTACTCCAATGTCTAGGTATAAGTATTTACACTGCGGAAAGAAGGGAATGAAGCAATCCCTTTTCAGTTGTCCACAGAGAGCTCAGATAGAGAGCTACTTCCAGGGTCTTCTGATAAGGCGTATCAGTAACAAGGGAGCAAATTTGGAAAACACAGACCCCCAAAATGATTTAATCCATGGACAAATCCACCATATGTGGATCGTTGTGCCTACTCCTCTCCTGTAGCACCAACACTTTTCAGGGTAAATCGAAGACATTCTGTGCAGCCTCATAGGGCATCTATACCCTCTATACCTGGTTAACAATTTTATAGTTCTTCTCTTGTATATACTGTAAGTTGAGAAACTTGATTTAAAAGTTAGAAAGAGGGATATCTCCCATTCCTGCGAAATGATCATATGGCCCAATATCTCTGGTACAGGCAATAAGGAAATGAGTGAGATAGCAGTATGCCATATATTTTGGTGACAGTGGGATGCACTGCCAGGAGCTTTTTTGCACTGCTGGATGGATCATCTCAATGCTGAACACAGCTGTGGCTCTCTATCCAGTCAGCTTTATTTGACTGCAGCAGACAGGGTGCAACTAGATGAACTAGATCAGGGGTAGGGAACTTGCGGCTCTCCAGCTGTTGTAGAACTACATTTCCCATGAGGCATTGCAAGGCTGATGGATACAATTACTCCCAGAAGCATGATGGGAAATGTAGTTCTACAACAGCTGGAGAGCCGCACGTTGCCTACCCCTGAACTAGATGGACTGTAGCAGACTACGGTGTCTCTGGCTGTATTTTAGTTGTTTTAGCCTGCTAGATGTTCCGCTTTTTGCTAATAGATCTATGGGTTTTTCTTCGAATTTTATTGTGAAAATTCTTGTCCAATATTTTTTTTTTCATATTCCATACATTGAAAGTAGTGGTGGCTAATGCTGCCACAGCAATACCATAACAGTCATTAAATACAGAAGGGAGCTTTACAAAATGGCAAATGGCTGTAAGTTAAAAGGTAAAAAAAAAAAAAATACAACAAATAATAAAAGGACCTTTTTAAATATATATATATTAATAGCAGTGGCGGCCCGTCCATTAAGGGTGCATGGGCGTCGCCCCCTCTATTCTCGCCACCCCCCTATATGCTAAATGGATAGGTTCATGCATAGCTCCGCCGCGGCCACCCCCTATTCATGTATCCGGCCCCTTTCTGGACGCCGGCTGCATGAAGTACAGCGGCAGGGTTGTTTTTTGAACTCTCAATTAGAGCCATAGGCTCTAATAAGCTTCAAAATAGAGTGGACTCTGAGCGCAGAGCATTGCGACCCACTCACATATTAGAAAAGCAAATAAATATTCCCTTTTATAACACTGAATCTCCTCTCCAAGAATCAGGAAGCGCAGGCCTGTTACCCGTTTCCTGATTGGCTGAGGAGTCGGGCGATCCTATTGGACGCCTTTGAGAAGGAGGAGGGGGATGCATGGCTCCATGATCCACACCACGGTGGAGGAGCAGGAAAGCATGCACTCGCCAGACACTGCAGCCCGCCCGCCCACTTCCTAGATGGGGTAAGTGTGGGGCTTTGATGTCCCAACTGCCCTCCCGGGGGGGCTGTATGCTACCCCCAAAAGAAAAAAACACCAGCCACCACTGATTAATAGTCTAATTTGTTTCATTTTTATTATTGTATTTAATACTATTGAGCGTATTTTGAAAGTATAGTTAAAAGCTATATTTTTTTAGGAGCTGATCAGAGGTATAAAGAATCTGAGACAACGGAAAGGAATGCTACTAATAACTATAAGGTATATGAGTGCTTTGTGTTGCTATATTCTGAGATGTAATTGTCTGTATACTATAGTGTCTGCTGAACCATTTGATTATAATCACTTGAAGACAAGTGAGGAGAATTCCCTGCCATCAAAACACACTGCATAATCACTGCAGGCTATAGCCAGTGGCACTGATTGTACAGATGATTTACAACAGGATGGTCAATTGGTATATTGTCTTCTGTACAACCAGCCTGCCCATATGTAATGGAACCCTGTTGCATTCCGCTTGAGTGCTTCCATCATATGGTGCTTCCTCCAGTCGTAGAACAGAGATATCAGATATTACAGCCACATATTGCAACCAGTAACTAGGCAGAACTCATTTGACTGCTAAATCAGAATAAGACTGTTTATTTGAAAAAAGATACAGAGATATACACTCAGGGACAACCCCCCTCCCTTTGCAAAATGACACAGGGTGGGGTAAACTACATTCAGTAACAGACACCCAGGTGTATTCAAACTTCTTATCAGTAGACTGTCCTATCAGCAGGGAGAGCTGTTGGAGGAATTCCCCCCTCCCTCCTCACAGCTAATCCCCATACACATATACATCCCATAATACTTTTCTCCCAAGACAGATATTAGATATGTGCAATTTATTTCGTTCAGAATTCATTTTGTAACGAAATTCGGCAATTAGGACAAATCCAAATATCTGAATTTTGAATTTCCAAATTTTTCCAAATTTTACTTTTTTCAAATTCTAAAATTAGGAAATCCGACAATCCGAAATTCGGAAATTCAGTAATCGGAAAAGCCGAAAATCCGAACTTCAAAAATTCGGAAATCGGAAAATTCGAAAACCAATCATTTGAAAATTGGAAATAAATAACTAACTAATAATAACTTAACTGTTTTACTAACTATTAAATGATAGGTAGTGGAATGTCGTTGAAAATATGGCTGTTAGTGATACATTTCATATTTAAGTTCACTAAGATCCCTTTCACACTTGTGCGAGTTGTCCTGCGATTTGGGACTGCATAGTCGCATGACAAGTCATCCCCCACTATTTCCAATTAGTACCGTTCATATTTGTGCGACTATGAAATCGTGCCGACTTCAAAGTAGTCCCTGCATTACTTTGGTCCAACTTTGATGCAACTTGAGGTCCATAGACTTCAATGTTAAACCCTCAAAGTCTCATGCAAATTGCACCTGAATAATATAGATATTTCTGTACTATTTCTGTACGACTTTGTAATATGTTTTCATTGTGGCAAAGTTGCAACAAAGTCGGACCAGAGTCGTACTGATCCGAAATTGCGGTAAAATCGCAGCAAAATTGCGGCAAAAAAACGCAACATAAGTGTGAAAGGGGCTTTACAGCCAAATTTGAAAGAAACTTCCAATACCTATAATGTAATAGTTATTTATTAGTTAGTTATTATTTCAAATGTTCTTTCTTATTTTCGAATTTCCAAATTTTCGGATTTTTGCTTCCGAATTTCCAAACATTTAATTTAGGCATTTTCAAAGTGCCAAATTTCCAAATTTCCAATCCCAAAATTTAGAATTTCCGAAATGTTTGAATTCCCGAATTTCCCAAAAAAATAAAAAAACGAACGAAACGAAAATGAACACATTTTTCGGCCGATACAGATATACAAAATAGAACAATGGGATACAGGCACTTAACAAACACATAACAAACCAACCTCACCTCAAACCATCTAGCAATGGTCTCTGACGACAGGTGGACTTCATTTTCATTTATTCTTGAGGGATATTGTTCAGATAAATATTACTGTCCCATCTACAGTAATAAAAACCACATTCTCAGTGTCCATTATTTGCACGGTCACCCTGTGCTCCTAATAGACACAGAGTGACTTAGACATAAGAGGGGCATGGGGAGCTGAAGCAAGGGTTTCCCAACCTCTCCAAGGGATTCTGGGTTCCACGGGCCCCCCCCTCCCCCGCCCAAAGTGACTCCTGCCACTCCATACATGGATCAAAATTATACCAGTTCAGCAGGGACTTTTGATCCATGTATGGCCTGCTTTAGTAATTATTCTAGCCTAATGTGCGGAAAGCCACAAATTAAATATGCAATGATGTTGATTGTGTGTCAGATTAGATCTGTCTGTGTATAACGCAAACATATCTGCTTTACAAAAAGCACATTAGAATGATACTCTGGGATGTCTTTTACATTTTTCATTTGCTGATCATGTATATGTAACTTTAATTTTGGAGCTTGATCTAATAGATTCTCACATTTAATCTCTGTTTCGTTTTCACCTTCTTCTTTTATTTCAAACTTTCAGGAATATAAAAAGGTTGTGGTTTTGACTTAGAACCACTCATTTTTCTTCATCTTTCCATGTAATCACAGCCATATGTCTACTATCATTCTGAATCTTTAACAATAAATTTGTTTTAGAATCAAGATACTCTATGTAATAATAAAAAAGAAAACGTCTCACAGTTTGGACAATTAACACCCCGGAACAATTTTTCATGCATTCTTGTGTTCTGTACATATTTAGATTCTGACTTATTCAGTACACACACACTTTCCATAGGTAAATCAACATTACTAATAATCATATTAAATATTCTTACCAGTTTTGAAGTGGTTGCAAATTCTGTTGCACCACTTGTACCTACAGGTAAGCCTATAATAAAGCCTATAATAAGGCTTACCTGTAGGTACTGTAAATATCTCCTAAACTTCCACAGTTTATGAGATATTTACTATATACGCTGCTGTCAATGTCATTGTTTCTTCAGGGCCAGTGCAGTGACCGGCAGCTGCCGCTCTCATGCATGGAAGTGACGTCATCACGGCTCCGGCCAATCACGATGCCGGAGCCCGCGAACCCGGACTGAACACCGGGAAAGATGTTGGCCCTGTCAGCGGTGTACCGGCGCCAATTCAGGGCATGGTCTTAAGGTATTTCATAATGAGCTTGTTTGCAACGAATACTAGCTCATTATGCCTTTGTCTTGCAGGTTTTTTTTGGAGGGTTTTTTTTTGGAGGTTTACAACTTTTTTAAGATATTCATCTTATTTCACTCTTTATTTACAGCAGATCTGGGTTTACCAATCACGGTATTAGCCTGTAAACATTTATGTATCTCCATAGCTGACCCTCATTATCATAATTAGACACATATTTGAATTCTAGTTTGCTCTCTCACTAATTCAGCAATAAGTTCCATGACTTTTGCTCACCGTATTTAGAGGATTTTTCGGTTTCAGTTGGCGCTGTCACTAGACCTCTTTTGCCCACATCTGGTCTAACACAATTGCCATCCAATTCTTAGTTCTGCAATCAACTTTATCTCAAAGACTGGCCACTCATATAACTGTGGTTTGTTTCCCCTCTGAACAATGGATGGGAAACTGTGGAAAACAATGGAAAAATGATCGGGAAGCCTGGCTCACCAATAAATGTAGAATCTTGCAACCAGTGCCGGGACAAGGTCATATAGAGCCCAGGCCAAACATGCCAAACTGCCCTGCCCTCCCCAAGATGTATGAGCATTATGTGTCAGCAAAAATCCCCCCCACCAAAAAAAAAATTGAGCACTGATCTGCATGCTTACCCCTAAGCATAAAATCTCCTTCCTCCCACTACAAAACTACCCTCTTGCTAAAATCTCCCTTCTCAGCACAAATATTTGCCCCCCATCCTCCAAATCCCCCAGATCAAATGCCACCTCCAAAAAAAAATGATCCCTCTTAGCACAAATTCTCTGCCCCTAAAATATCCCCTCCCAGTAGACATCTTCTCCCCCCACTTCAAATTTTCCCCCAAATCCCCCCTCCTAGCACAAATCTTTTTTTTCCTATACCCCCTCAACACAAATCCACCTAAATCACCCCTCTTAGCACCCCCCCAAATTTCCTCTTCTAGAACAATACTTACCACTTGCCACCCCCCAAATTCCCCCTTCCAACACACCTTTCCCTCCAATCTCCTTGTGGTGCCCCTCCATCTCACATGATACAACAGTCCCAGGGCAGCCACCCCTCCTGCCCACCCCTTCTCCCGGCCCTGCTTGCAAAACATATAATATTTATTTAGTGTCTAAGGTGATTGCGTAACATGGATGCTTAGTGGCAGCTTTTCATGCACCTCTTCCATTTCTCATGTGAGTGGTTACTTGCTTCTTTTTTACAGAAAATGGGAGGATCGGGAGAACAGAGAGATTCTTTAAAATACAGCACCAACTCCCTTGTTTCTTTTTACCATTAAGAGCTTACTGCATGAACACCCTTCTTGCAATCTCTGTTTTTACACTTTGTTGCCAGTTGGATTTTCCCAAAGATCCTTTAGATGAGCTGCTGCTGTGATGTTTTGTGAATGAACATTTAACCCTATGTGATCTAGAACATTAATCATACAAATACTTTAGTGAAGCCTGTGGCCTGCTATGGACTTTCTAATGATTTTAAGTTTCTTTAGTGGTTGGAGGTTTTTGTATATAGCCTTCCACTTGTAGACAGACCACAGGGTCATTTTTGAGCCATTTCTTATTTGTATATTTGCAATCTTCTGATACTAAATTAAGCGTAGAAATAACTTCACAACAGGAAATAGAAACTTTACAAGAAAACCTTGATAAAAGAGGGGATAGGCAACTATATGCCAAATGAGGGTTAATATTGAAAAATGTAAACTAATGCACTTGTGAGCCTAAAATATCACTGAACATTTCATGCAAACGGGTGAATCTCTGGTGAAATTCAGGATGGAAAAGGATCTGGGGGTCCTGGTAGATCACAGATTCAGCAATAGTATTCAATGCCAAGCTGCAGTAAGCAAGGCCAGCAGAATACAGTAAAACATCAGATTGCGAGTAACACGGTTACCGAACATTTCGCAATACGAGCAGTTTTTTCTTTAAATTCTGACTTGTTTGCGAGTGCTGTCTCACATAACAAGCAGAGTTTAGCCTCTGTGCATGCAATGCCGCATGTGGCCAGAATTTGGAGAATTTGGGGGGAACTGGGGAGCCCTCGGAGGTGGCCAGAAACATTTGGAAATACTCGGAAATCCTCAGAAATACCAAAGTGTAAACAGTTCCCGAGCATTTATGAATGATTTCAGCGTCTCCAAGGCTCACCAGCGCCACCACATCGCTGGCCACATGCGGTATTGCATACACCAGGCGCCCCTGGACTTATGGCATCATACAGTACTGCACTGACAAGCAGTGACTGTGGAACAAATTAACTGAGTTTCCATTGTTTCCTATGGGGAAACATGCTTTATATATGAGTGCTTTGGATTACAAGCATTCTCCTGGAACGGATTGTGCTTGTAATGCAAGATTCCACTGTATTAGCATGCATTAAAAAGGGTGTCTACTCAAGAGATAAAACTATGATCTTATCACTTTACAAGACTGGTCCAGCCACATCTTGAGTATGCCATCCACTTCTGGTCACCTGTCCTCAGGAAGGATGTGCTGGGACTGGAGTGAGTCCATAGAAGGGCAACAAATAATAGTTTAATCTTAGGTCTCTAAAGAAGATAGGCAGCCACACAATGAAGTGGTAAGGATGTGAAACTCCCTTCCACAGTGGCTAGATACCCCCACCTCCAGAACATCACACCTCTAAATACCTGTTCAAAGCTTATTCACATTTAGCTATCCCTAAATGTCCCTTTGATTGAAAAATAGATAATTGCTAACTTGCCCAACCACTTGCCGACCGCCCGCCACATCGTGACGGCGGCAAAGTGGCTCGTTATCGCAAGTCACCTCATGGCGGCCACGGCAACTAGTACTGTGAATGCGCTTGCACCACCGGAGGCACGCTCGCACGCTCACTGTGTTCCGGGGGGGCCAGGGAGGGGGTAGGGAGGACTCGATCTTTGCCGGCTACCCGCGATGGCCCCCTGCAGTGAAAGAACGGAGGTCCGTGTATGTAAACATGGAGCTCCATTCTGACAGAGGGGGAAGGGCGTTGATCACAGGCTTCCTGTATATGGAAGCCGTGATCACTCCCCTCCCCCTGTCAGCCCAGCCCCATACAGTTAGAACACACTGAGAGAACACAGTTAACCCTTACAGCGCCCCCTCCAGGTTAACCCCTTCACTGCCAATGAAATTTACACTGCAATAGTGCATTTTCATAGCACTGATCGCTGTATAAATGCCAATGGTCCCAAAAAAGTGTCAAAATGGTCCGACATGTCCGCTACAATATTGCAGTACCACTAAAAATCGCAGATCACCGCCATTACTAGTAAAAAATAAATAAAAACTCCAGAAGTGAATTCTCATCATCCGTAAATGCGGCAACTTTTGCACAAACCAATTAATAAAGGCAGATTGAACATTTTTTCCCCAAAAATATGAGGAAGAATATAAATCAGCCAAAACGGATGAGAAATTTTTTTTTTTTTTTCTTGGGGATTTGTATCTTAGCAAAAAGTACGAAAAATAGTTTCTTTTTTTTGCAAAATTTATGCTCTTTTTTTTTTGTTTATAGCGGCGATCAGAAATGACGCAGAGGGGATCAAATACCACCAAAAGAAAGCTCTATTTGTGGAGGAAAAAAGGATGCAAATTTTGTTTGGGTACAACGTCGCATGACCGCGCAATTGTCAGTTAAAGCGCCGCAGTGCCGAATCGCAAAAACTGCTCTGGTCCTAAAATGTGAAAACCTTCCGGGGCTGAAGCGGTTAATTAGTACAGACCAAATTATGAATATAGAATTAAATAATTTCCTGCACAAACCTGCCAAGAGCAAGGTGATGAAAAAAGTCTGAGAACACTCAGTACACTACACCTCACTTTTTATCTAGCACTGTCCAATTGATTCTCTGTAAACTCATCTGGTCAAGGAAGTTTGCTTTTACTTCACTTACACCTTCTCTTGCACCATCATCTTCATACACGTTATGATGATTCCCAACCTTCTTTCATCTCAACTTTCTTTTTTGTTTCTATTAAACTCTTACTCTGTAAATTGTAATCTATTATTTGTAAAGTATTCTATGCAGAGATATCATCTACTCACTTTTAATTATAAATATAAAATATTTAAATAAAAAGTGGTGCAAATACGGCAAGTAGAAAAATGTTTCCTAAGTACACATTTTATTGCTTTCATAGACACGGAATGACTATACCAACACGGGGTGGAAAAACATTGCTGGTTCCAATGGTGAGTAAGAAGTGTAAGAGAAGAATTCCACTTACTGTGTAGAGATTTCCTCTCACTTCCTTTTGCGTCTCCAGGACAGGAAGTAAAAGGAAATCTTCCCAATGATATAGAAACAGGGGTTTTAACCACTTCAAAGCTGGGCACTTTCACCCCCTTCCTGCCCAGAACATTTTTTTGGTAAACAAACAAGAAAAGGCCAAAAATGTTGAAAAAATAAAAGTTTCTGTTATAAAATTTTGCACCTATGTAATTTTTCTTTTTCATTGATGTGTCCTGATCAGGCTGCACTGAAAATCAGTGTAAGCAGTATGCTGACAGCCTTGCCAGGTATCAGCAGTCCTTTCCTTACACAGACACGAGGAAAGGACTGCCGATTATCGTCAAGTCTGTCTACTTGTGATTAACTGTGATTGGACACAACTGATCACATGATAAAATATGGCTGTGATCAGCTCTGTCCGAACTTTAACAGCAAAAGGAATATGCTAGATTGTTTACATCAGTGGTTCTCAGCCCTGTACTCAAGTGCAGCAACAGCCCATGTTTTCAGGTTTTCCTTTATCTTGCACAGGTGCTTTAAATCAGAGTCAATGGCTTGGTATTTTGGACAGCTATTTTATCTAAAAGAAATTCCCAAAACATGGCCCATTGGGGGTACTTGAGGACAGGGTTGAAAACCACTAGTTTACATGATTAAGATATATTTATAACATTTTGACCATTTATGCAAAGAAGCTGAATTATATATGACATATCCCTTTTTAACCACTTATGGACCACCCGTTGTCGTTGTACGTCGCTATTTTGATGTGGAATAAGATTGTTATGGAAGAAGATAGCTGCCATAACCCCAGTATTGTTTTTTTTCAGTGGGCGGTTTGCTTTCAGATAAAAGTGGCCCATGAGGCGGATTTGCTGCAAGATCACTTTTATCGGGGGTGGGAGAGGGCCCCCCTCCCACCACTTTCTGGTCGTCTCCGCTGCTTACCGGATCCGTCATAGCAGTGGGTCCGCTCCCCTCACTGCTTGGATGCTAAGTGAGGGCAAGATGGCGCCCGCTCGGCTCCGCGATCATTAGAGTGAAAGCAATAATTCTACCACTAGACTTCCTCTGTAACTCAAAACTGGTAACCTGTAGAATTTTTTACACGCTGATGGAGTTTTTCGAATGCCAAAGTCTGTCGCCATTTCACAAGCAGGCACAATTTTGAAGCATGACATGTTGGGTATCAATTTACTCTGTGTAACATTATCTTTCAAAATATAGAAAAAATTTGGCTAACTTTACTGTTGTCTTTTTTTTTTTAATCAAAAAAGTGATTTTTTTTTTCTACAAAAAAGGCCACTGTGCAAATACAGTGTGACATAAAGTATTGCAACAACCACCATTTTATTCTCTAGGGTGTTAGAAAAAAAATAAAATAAATAATATATATATATATATATAATGTTTGGGGGTTCTAAGTAATTTTCTAGCAAAAAGAAATTACTTTATCTTGTAAACACCGCATCTCAGAAAGAGACTCTGTGCTTAAGTTGTTAATCACACTTGAATGACAATTACTCAGTCATGCAACACTGTACCCATTTTTTTTTTGGGGGGGGGCAGATATAGCTTTATTTTGGTGATATTTAATCACCACTTAAATTTATTTATACAAAAGGAAAAAAAAAGACTTCTGGTTCCGGCGCCACATGTAACGGACAGGGAAGCCAGCAGCTCTGCTCCAGCTTGCAAAATAATCACGCATACAAATAACAGCAGCATCTCCACAGACACCTGGGCACCCTCTATCAGATCCCTAACACAGGAGACATGGATCAGTTTGTCTCTCGGCCACGATCCCACTCTAGCTCCTGCTCACGGCACACCTCACCTTCTCAGACGGCCTACGATCCTAAGATGCCCACTACGCCATGCTGCCCATCTCCTTCAAATGTCCGGCCGTCCACCCCACAGCAGGAAGCAGAGGACATGGGTGACCTCAGAGATTCCATGGAGGCAAGCGCTGTGGGGAGGCAAGATGATCTGGGGGGCAACCATGGAAAGATATCCCAGGCAGTAGCCGCCCTCCTCTCCCCCACTATAATAGCTGCAGTGGATCGGGCTGTAGCGGTGGGCATTACACAATTAAGAAAGGAGCTCAGAGAGCATTGTGAAAGGCTCACAGGGGCCGAGCAGCGTATATCCTCCCTTGAGGACGATCAGTACCACTCTAATCCCGCCATGGAGCAATACTCCCGGGGCACAACAAATCCTTCACAATCATATAGAAGATTTAGAAAATTGTTTGAGGAAGAACAATCTAAGAATCATTGGCCTCCCGGAGTCCATCAAACCAGGATCCCTGGCAGACATTTGCTCTACCCTCATACGCAGGTATTAGGCATACACAATCCTTGTGTGACAGAGAGGGCCCATCGAGTATGTGCCCCATCACACAGTCGCAAAGGTCCCAGACAAGTGATCATCAAGTACTTAAATTACACCGATCACCAAGCCACCCTACAGAGCTTTCGGAAGGCCAGGACACTGGATTTTGAAGGTCATAAAATCCTAAACTTTGCCGACTACTCAGTGGAGGTATCACGCGAACGCAAAGCATTTCAACCAGTCTGTTTGGAACTTTTTAGGAGAGCCATCCTTTGTCTATAAACCCCGGATGGGGTCTCCAAGCCCTGGAAAAGGCTCAAGCTTTCTTACGGTCACTCACATCCAAATCTCCGCTGTCGGACAACCTCCAAGACAAAACCAAGCATGGGCCCATGGTTGTTTGAGTTTCGTATTTCTCTTTGTCTTTTTCTCTTCCCCCTCTGCTTTTCTTCTTACTCCTGGAAGGGTTCCCCTCACCTAGTGCACATAGCTATGGCGGATTCTCAACCCACTCTAGAGCTCTTCACCACTGACATAGACAGGGTAAAGTGTAGCTACAACACCCTTAGAAACATAAACCCATTTCACATCAGATGAGAGTAATATCCTGAAATGTTAAGGGGCTTCGCTCCCCAAATAAAAGAATGACAATACTGAGACATCTTAAACGTCTCAAAGCAGAAATAGCTAAATTACAAGAAACCCACTTAACAAAGGAGGACCTCCCCCGCATGGAAAAATTATGGGTGGGAAAGGTTCTTGGTTCCAGAGCCAAAGGACACAAAGCAGGAACACTAATTCTTCTTCATAAAAACTTAAACTGTGACTTAGTCAATACAGAAAATGATGATGAGGGCAGATTAATATCAGCCCACTTGAAATTTCCTTCACAAGAATTAATAATGACCAGTGTATACGCCCCTAACTCCCCCGATAGACCATATTTTGCCTCGCTTTCACAACAAATTATGCAAAGTCCACATACTCCCCACCTTATAGGGGGGATTTCTACATGACCATGTCTGGCATAGAAGATAGAACCTCAAAACGCTCTACTTTTTGCACCCCTAAGCAGGAAACATTATTACATCAGACGACCACTGCACTTAAGTTAGTTGACCCTTGGAGAATGTCTCACCCATTAGACAAAGAATATACTTTTTATTCCCACTCACATGACTCTTTTTTGCTAGGTTGGACTACCTTTTTTGCACAACTTCTCTTCTTTTCAGAATCCAAGACTCAGTTATCCATGACCTGGCTGTCTCTGATCACAGCCCTATTTCAATTACTCTCAATGACTCCATTTTGGGAGACAGCGTTAGACATTGGCGTTTTCCCTCGTACCTATGCCAAAAATGAAGCATTTATTCTCATGATAGAGAGGGCATGGATAGAATACATGGAAACAAATGCCTCACACAAATCCAACTTCTCACTTCTTTGGGAAACAGGAAAGCATACCTTAGGGAAAAGATTATATCTTTTGTAGCCATACATAGAAAAATCACTCAAAAACAATACACGAAAGCCAGCGAGAGCCTTAGGGATGCCCAAAAAGAGCTAATTAGTCAACACACACCTGAAAATGTACAAAGCTGGCAGAATGCCAAGCACTTATTTGATGTATGGGCTGAAAATTTAGAGCTTATGAAAACCTCTCACAGAGACCTTCAATTCCACAAACACGGGAATAAGGCGGGGAAGCTTTTAGCGAGGTTAAGCAGGGGATCTTTCCAGCCAACTCACATCTCTTCTCTAAAAGATTCTAAGGGCACACTCCATACTTCTCCCAAGGACAAAAACAAAATATTAGAGCAATACTATACAAACTTAAATGCCAAAGAACCCATTGACTTGCATGAAACCAACACATTACTTGACACAGTCAACTTACCCACAATTACACCTGAACACTTAATGTATCTGAACTCCCCAATCACCCAAAAGGAACTGTTTGATGTCCTCAAACAACTTTCCAACGGGAAGGCCCCTGGCCCCGACGGGTATACCCAAGAGTTTTTCAAATTAACTAAAGAAATGATCTCCAGCACTCTAGTAGAAGTCTATAACAATATTTGGCAAGGGGATCCTTACCTACTCTTGGACCACTCAGCCACTATCAAACTGATCACAAAAAAAGGTAAAGACTCCACAGAACCCAGTTCCTACCATCCAATATCCCTCTTGAATGTAGACTCCAAGATACTATCAAAGATTATAGCATCATGTCTGGCTTATTTTATGCCTTTCCTAATCCATCCAGCGCAAGTGGGATTTACTAAAGGAAGGTCAGCCTCGGCAAACATCCGAAAAGTTCTGGCAGCTCTGGAACATGCTAAATCTAACCCATCAAAAGACCTTGAAATCATTACATTAGACGCAGAAAAGGCTTTTGATAATGTAAGTTTTGCCTGGCTTACGCAAGTCATGCAAACATTTGGTTTCTCTGGCCCATTCTGCCACTTCATTCAGAGCCTATATTCTGCACCTACGGCTAGAGTAGCTGCTGCAGGCTGCCTTTAAAATCCATTCCCGGCTTCACAAAGGGATGTGTCAGGGCTGCCCATTGTCTCCACTACTGTTTAATCTTGCGATCGAGCCCTTATCTCGATATCTACATGAAAGTTCCCATCTTCACGGAATCCCCATTGGTGGTGAAGAGCTGCACATAGCCCTCTTCGCAGATGATATACTTATATTTTCATCAGCGCCCTCCTATGACATACCATACATACAACAGACTTTCCAATCCTTTCGCCGATGTTCAGGTCTCAAAATCAACTTCGATAAAAGTGAAATGGTTCCCCTAAACCCGTCCTCCTCTCACAGCTGGACCTCATCCTCCCCCTTCCCAATAAATAATAAACACATTACATATTTGGGTATAAGGTTAGGGAGTGAACCTTCGTCACTTTACTACCTCAACTACCCCCCTCTGATCTCCAAGATTGTGGGTGAATTGGAAACCTGGTCAGAACTGCCGCTTTCACTCTTTGTGAGATGCTTCCTATTAAAAATGGTATGTTTTGCACTCCTCCTTTATCCTCTCCAAATCATACGTATCCTGCTAAAACCCAAAGACATCCAAAAAATCAATAAATCTGCCGCACAGTTTATCTGGCGCAATAGGAGGCCTAGAATTCCTCCCAAGGAGAGAGGGAGGTGTACATTTTCCTGATATTAGACTGTATAATATCTCATGTCTTCTAAGAGTGGGGCTAGACTGGATCCTTCAAGCCTCCAGATACACAAACTATGGTCTGGAATCAGCTATGGTACAATCATACAATCTGTCAGCAATCCTGCATAGCTCAATAAGGATGATTCCTACCCATCTCAAACAAAACCTACTGATCAGAGACACAATCATCACAAGGAGAGAAGCGAGGAAAAAATTGGGGCTATCTCCCCACATCTACAATTATTTTCCGATACAGGGAAATCCTGTTTCCCCAAGCCTATTGTATGAACCCTTTTCAAAATGGAGAGAAAAAGGCCTGACAAATGTATACTCCCTTTTTGAGGGAGATACGAGAACCCTCAAACCTCTCAAAGTCCTGATGGAACAACTACACATACCCCAACAACACTTCCTTCATATTCACCATCTAGCACATTTTGTGTACAAAATATGTCCCATCAAACAAAAGAGATTTTACCCATCCCTTCTGGACAAGCTTATTCAAGAACAAAAATACTGCATAGGAGACTTATACAAGCCATTAATCCATTATTTCACAAAATCCCTTCACCGTACTTCTGTGAAAGAGTGGGTGGGGCAAAGAGTTCCATGCCGAAAATATTGTGGAAAAAATTCTAGAAGGTTACTTTACTACCCACAGATTGGTTCCAAACTAAATCTAAAGGGAAACCCAATTCAAACAAATTCACAGAGGCTTCATCCCTTTTTCCACCAACCAAGGCTTGCAACTTGATGCCTCCTGTCCTTGGTGCTCTAAGCCAAGACCAAATCTAGTGCACCGCTTCTGGAAGTACCCTCGCATTGCAGTCTCCTGGGAACTGGTGATGTCATTTATTTTTGGAATAACGAACCTCACATTACCAAAAGATCCTCGACTCCTTATCTTCGGCTACCCAAAAGTAAACAACCCTCACTCTGTGAACGTATTGCTGAACCTTCTAAATAGCTTTCAATGGACTCTCATCACTCTGCTAACAGCTCGCAGGACAATTCTTAAACAGTGGATTTCTCCTACGCCACCCTCTATATCCGGCATCAAGAAAGAGCCAATAACACTACTTTTTCGAGAAAAACTGGACACCTTACTTCAAAGAGACAGCAACAAGAAACGATTCCTTAAGAGATGGAGTTCCTTCATTGGAAAAGGCCAGTCTTCTTTAGAGAAAAAGACACTCCAATCTCTCCTCATCCTCCCAGTCCTCTCGGAACACCAGAACGCTACAAACAGTACCTCTAAATGACCAATGCTAACTTCTCTGACTACAAGGCTTCTGATATACTTAAGTATTAGGTGATTGTCGGCTATAAGTGGTAACCCTCACTATTAGAGCTCTCTCCCTCCCGCTCATTTGGGTGGAGGAGAGACCAATCTGCCATACCCCTCCTTCCCCCTAACCCTCTTACTCAACCATTCTCTCCGCTCACTCTTCTCCCTTTCCTTCGACCCCCCTTTCCCCTATACTCTTCTCTTTCATTTTTTTTACTGGCTTATGATCCCTCCCCAAGGGAAGTTTAATGCGTTTTAACCAAAAATGTTTTTAGTTATATATGTTAATGGGTTCTTAGTATTGATATTGAAAGCAAGGCCTGATGGCCTACCTATGTTCCCTAATCCTCAACTACTTGGAAAAAAAAAAAGGAAAAAAAACAAAGCTGTTAGAAACTAATTTATACCTGACTCTAGGTGTCCATTTTTGAAACGGAGACAAGCTGTGATCCTCAGCTGTGTACTGGTTTGTGTAGCTGAGATGAAGAGCAGAGAACATGAGCTGCACATCCCATTACATCCCATTACAGTACTCAACCATTCTGTCACAGTTTATGAAAGTGAGATCTGAAGATCTCACTAGCCGTTACTCTGAAATATCTCCTTTCCAGATTGTCCACCTCAGAGGTGGAGTATCTGGAAGATAAGTTGGTGCTAATATTGGAAGAAGACTTCCTTCTTCCTGTATATCAGCACCAGTGGGTTAAAAATTAATACAAATAATATATATACAGTATCTCACAAAAGTGAGTACACCCCTCACATTTTTGTAAATATTTTATTATATCTTTTGATGTGACAACACTGAAGAAATGACACTTTGCTACAATGTATGAGTGTACAGCTTGTATAACAGTGTAAATT
>BLSH010043638.1:6312-23940 GCA_018402905.1 Glandirana rugosa
GTTCACGGATGTGGTAGACTATACCTTAAATGTGCACTATTAAACATCACAAAGTCCACCTCCTTCTTCACCACTCTATAGTGATGTTTCCCCTAATCTTCGTACTAGACTCGTGTCCAATAGAAATTCGTAACGATTGTAAAGAAGACTTGACTACGTGTAAAGACAGATGATTAGAAAAAAACTTGTGGAAATAATCAGTAATGTCTTAGATACGAGAACAGAGTGGTCAAGTTAAATTGGGGAAGGAATGGCCCGGTAAAGACTGTGAGGAGAGGATGTACATTTTTAGTAGTAAAAAAACGAGCTTTTTATGAGTCTTGGGGGTATTCCTGCGCAAATATCGTGTGATATAAAAAGTTGCAATGATTGCCATTTTATTCCCTAGAGTGCCTGCTAAAAAAACATATATAATGTTTGGGGGTTCTGAGTATTTTTCGAGCAAAAAAATGATGATTTTTACATGTAGGAGAGGAGTGTCAGAAATGGCCCGGTAAGGAAGGGGTTAAATTGAACTGGTGAGACAAGAGCATAGATTCTGTAATGACTAATAAAGGTGTTCAAAAAAAGATTAGTAGACAGAAATGTGCATCAGTTCAGAAGAAATGTTAGCAATGCTTAAAGATAACCTGTGCTCAGATCATGCTTCTAATCCCCTTTGTAGTGATATCTCACCACTTCTTCCTCCACCTGAAACACTACAAATTATCACGTGTAAATTCCATATCAGATGGTGTAGGCACTTGCACAGGATGTATGATGTCCTCTCCTCCATCATGTGTTTGGGCTTGGCAGTTGGTAACTTAGGCCTGGGCATTGAATCATGGGAGGAAATTATCTTCTCCCCATGCGTCGTAGAAACAGCCCCATACCTGGTAGAAACAGGGATTTTGTGCAGATTGCAATTGAGGAAGAAGCAGCAGGGAAGAGTTGTAAAGGGGTGTTTTAGTGAGATGCGGTGGTGGGATAGCAAGAAACTTTGGGCTCCATTCACAAAGTGGTATGGAGCACCTTAAAAAATGCAGTAAAATACTGTTCAGTGTCCTTTAAAACTTTTTTGGCATCCACAAAAAATGCTACTAAAATACCTCATCAGTTATTTTATGAAGTCATGTGGTATTTTAGTAGTGAAAACATGTGGTATGTGTGGCAGCCGGTGTATTTGTTTACAGTAGTAAATACCACGTTGTCAAGGAGTGGGAAGCCATCAGAGTTCTTAACCACTTGGCACCCATGCTATAGCCGAAAGGCGGCTACTGCACGGACTTAAAATTCTGGGAGGTTATCCATGGACGTCCTTCCATTCTTTCGCTGCCTGCATGCCCCCTGGGACATCTGTTAGAGGGACATCAGTCCCCTTAGTGCCCACCAGTGCTGCTAATCAGTGCCCTCCAGTGCCGCTAATCAGTGTCTTCCAGTGCTGCTAATCAGTGCTCACCAGTGCCATCTATCATTGCCCATCAGTACTGCTAATCAGTACCCAACAGTGCCACCTGTCAGTGCCCTTCAGTGCTGCCAATCAGTGTCCATCAGTGCCTCATGATCAGTGGCACTTATCAGTATCGCCTACCAGTGCCTATCAGTGCCCATCAGTGCCGCCTATCAGTGCCACCCATTAGTGCCACCTATCAGTGCCCATCAGTGCCACCCATCAGTGCAGCCTCATCAGCGCTTCTTGATCAGTGCCCACCAGTGTTGCCTCACCAGTGCCCATCAGTGTAACCTATCAGTGCCCATCAGTGCTGCCTCATCATTGCCCATCAGTGCCACCTCATCAGGACACATCAGTGAAGGAGAAAAACCCAGAGAAAACCTAGTAAGCAAGTGGTTAACAACTAGTAACTGTCATGGTTGTTAAGGAGCAGACGGCTGCCGTGTCCTTAACAACCAATGAGTCATCAGCTGTCAGTGGGGTTCCCTGCTGACAGCTGAATGTAAAAAAAATAATTGCCAGCAATGAAAAATTAATAAATGGTGTGGGCCCCCCCCCCCCCATCCATACCAGGTCCTTTTTTTTTTAAATGGCGTGGGGTCTCCCCCAAGATTCACACCAGACCTTTATCTGAGCCTTTATGCAGCCTGGCAGGTCAGGAAAGGGGGGGGGGTGCGCGAGTGGCCCCCTGAACCATACCAGGCCACATACCTATAACATGGAGGGGTGCTTTGCCCCCCTAAAGCACCATGTCCCCATGTTGATGGGGACAAGGACCTCTTCCCCACAACCCTGGCCGATGGTTGTGGGGGTCTATGGGTGGGAGGCTTATTGGAATCTGGAATCCCCCTTTAACAGTGGGTCCCCTAGATCCCGGCCCCCCATATGAATGAGTTGAGGGCATGTGCCTGATATGGTTCTGGAGGTGGGGCGCTCTCTTGCCTTCCACTTTGCAGATCTGCCGGGCTGCATGCTCGGATAAATGTCCATCATGGATTTTGGGGGGCCACGCCATTTTCTTTCTTAATTTTTCATTGCCGGCAATTCTTTTTTTTTTTACATTTGGGAAACCCTGCTTATAGCTGATGACTCATTGGTTGTTAAGGATGTGGTGGCTGCCTCCTCCTTAACAACCATGTTGTTTACTGGTTGTTAGGGACGCGGGCAGACGCCTGCTCCTTAACAGCCAGTACACATTCAATAACTACTGCATGCCTTGATCACTACTTAAAGTTGTTATAAATGCAAAAGTTATTTTATCTTAATGCATTATGCATTAAGATAAAAAAAAAAACCTTCTGTGTGCAGCAGCTCCCCTCAGCCCCCCTAACACTTACCTGAGGTCCCTCTTTGTCCAACAATGTCCACGAATGTCTCAGCCATCTGAGATTCTCCTTCCTGATTGGCTGAGACACAGAGCTTTTGGCTCCCGCTGCTGTCAATCAAGGTCAGCTAGCCAATCAGGGGAGACAGAGGGCTCCGATTCTGAATGGACGTACAGAGCTGTGACTCGGCTTGGATGCCCCCATAGCAAGCTGCTTGCTGTGGGGGCACTGAACAGGAGGGAGGAGTCAGGAGCATAGAAGAGGGACCTGAGTAGAGGAGGATCCGGGCTTATCTGTGCAAATCCACTGCAACAGAGCAGGTAAGTATAACATGTTTGTTATTTTTATAGGAAAAAAAAAGACTTTACAATCACTTTAATTACCGCATGTATTTAATTATTTATATTATTCTGTGAATTGAGCTTAACGGCTGTTCATGTGGTATTTACTGAGCATTTTCAGTGTTTTGCGGTAAATACGGTATGGTGAATTGACAGTTTCAGGATCGCATACGGTATTTCCTGAAAACGTGTCTGGACACCTACATACCACATGTGAGATGATTTGTGCATGGAACCCTTTGTCAATGAATGGGCAAAGTAGCCAAATGTCTTTAAAACTGTGCTGCACATAAATAAGTCTCTGCTTTAAGCTGTAAATGTGTCAGTTTACACTCCTTATCTATTTTCTATAAGCATAGTAGCATAAAAAAATCACTCAGATATTTTTATTTTTTCTATCAATGTAAATACCCCCAATACACCACTATTATAAAGTACTTAAATAGTACTAGACATTGCTATACTGGCAAATCACACATTTGTGGTATAAGAAATTAACATTTTGTCTTTAAACTTGGAAGAAGAGGCAGTCAAAACCTTCTGGTTAGGTATGGGTTGATCATAATAAAAATCACACTACCTTTATAGATAACTTAAAGTTGACTGGGATGTCTTCCAGTGAATCTATGACATTTGTGAATGATAAATCATTGTTATGCTTAAAACAATCTAAAAACACTGCTTGCTGGTTGTAAGGACCTGTTATCGACATTAATAAATTGAAGGTTTCTCTGTGCCCCCTATCAGTAAAATAATTCTGCATTCCTACTTGCCCATGTAAGTTAGCAATCACCTTTTTGTTCACTTGAATCAGTACTCCCTTTCTCATGACAGACAAAGACTTTTAGGAGTCATAGGGATCGCTGGATTCCCACTGAACTGAGGTATTCCATTTCTTTGTACCAGTAGGAGTATTCATCAACACCCATGGCATGCATGGGCGTTGTCCATGGAGGAAGCCTCTCCTAAAGCCTATTCACAAAAAAGCCCACCTAGAATTTGGCAGGGCCTATGCTGAAAAAGAAGAAGACTACTGGGACTCTGTACTCTGGATTGATGAGACCAAGATAAACGTTTTGGAACTGATGGCTTCAAAACTGCATGGCATTGCAAACGTGAGAATACAAAGAAAAATACATGGTGACTACAGTGAAATATGGTGGTGGCAGTGAACTTCTGTGAGGCTGGTGGTGTTGGGGAGATGCATTTCATTGATGGTATCATGAATTCACAGATGTAGTGCTCTATATTGAAAGAGAAGATACTACCATCACTCCATTCTCTTGGCCATCGTGCGCTTTTCAAATAGACAATGATCCAAAACACACATCTAAGGCCACTGTTGCATTTCTGAAAAAGAAAAGGGTGAAAGTGATTCAGTGGCCAAGTATGTCTCCTGATCTGAACCCAATTGAACACCTATGGGAAATTCTGAAGAGACAAGTGGAGCATCACTCTCCATCCAGCATCCAGGCTCTAAAAGAGGATGTTCTTGAAGAATTGAAAATGATAGATGTTGCAATATGTTGGCAACTTGTTCATTCCATGCCTAGAAGACTTGCTGTCCTTACAAGTCATGGAGGTCATACAAAATACTAGATGTTGTTTTGTCGTTGGGTGTATTAATTTGAGTAAAACTGAAGGTTTTGTAATCTAAGTTATATTATTACCCTTACTTTCATGTAACTGAGCTAAATAAATGTTCTATAAAACTCAGTTTTGTCAAAATTTTGGAAATTGTTTTTGTGTTCATTGAGATATTAATTAAAATCTTACTTTTCAAAAGGGGTGTACTCGTTTATGCTGAGCACTGTATAAAAGAAAATAATTGAAAAATTATCTGTCTTGGTTCACCACAGAAAATAGTATGAAGGCTCGGACAATCATTATTTGTAACTGATTCCACTTATTTTATTATTTTACAGCTCTATTGAAAAAAACTTAATATATCATATAGAATCATATGTCACTCCTAATTTTACTGTATCATAAAACTCTCAATTTTTGCACCAAGTACACATAAGTTACTTTCGTAGGATTTTGTTGCCTTAAATCTGGGAGCTATGCAGTCCGAGCTGCTTTAATTCTTCAGCTCCTAAGAGGATTACAACTGTTAAAGCACAGCCGCCCTCACTGATAAACAGCACCAGCAGTCTAACTAGCACATCAGGATTAGCTCAGTCGCATCTTGCTATTATATACACTCTCTCTCTCTTTAAGATAGTCACCCACTAGCTGCCTCTGATAACTCAATGTGTCTCTTCTATCCCCCATAGATGCCACATTCACATCCCTCTTTTCATTCTAACTCAGCATATCTGCTCCAGGGCAACATTCAAACTTGAAGATCAGAAGGGACGAGACCAAAAAGCTGCAGCTTCCAGGCAAAGCCACAGCAGCTACTCTTCATGCATGTAATTTACATTGGTAATGCAGCACCACTGCTTCAAGAAATTAATGTGACTCCTATTGCAATTAAACACTACAATTATCATCAAGAAATAATGCCTGGGGAATGTAAGAACACACACTTGATGTCTGCCATAAAATCTCACAGAACTACTAAGTGTTGTCTATTTCCATTTTCTATTCGCAAATTGCTAACGTCAATATATTCAAGGAGATAAAATTTTAAACAGATATCATTAAAGTCAAAGACATATTGCTCACTTGCTTCTATGTGAACTCCCATTTGTAGAATTTCCACAGCCAGGTGATAAACAGACATTCACTACATGTATTAGTGGATGTTCCAAAACTTTTATTTGCTGTTCCATTTAGATGCACTATTCATAAACTTTTACCAACTCTAAAAGCTCAAGAAACCTTATTCGCAAGGTAAAGAGCAATGCCCAGCAACTTAAAGCAACCAATAAGAATGAATAAGGATTCCAATTATCTCACTATAGTACATTAGGGATCTGGTTTTTACTGAGTTACTGTACAATAGACATTTACATTGCACTTCTTTATTGAGGTAGCCGTACTTTAAAGCTTGAAGTATAGCTGAAAAGCGAATTTATTTTTTAATTCTGGATTCTGAAGTGGAGAAGATATAGAACAACTGTCAGGTCTTTTACTGAAGTCTTTGGCCCAATCAGGGAGATTGACCTCACAAATCTTTCAACATTGGTTTTGGTGACCCTTCACTTTGGAGGGATTTTTTCTCACTTCTTGTTTTGGCTATGGCACAGGAAGTAAAGGGAATTCTCCCCAATGGGAGGGAAACAGATGGCAAAGAAGCCTGACAGAGGTTATAATCCCCCCTTTCTCTATAAAACACGGAAATACATTTTTGCCTTTCTATTTTAACTCCAGGCAGGTTTGAAATACACAAAGTAATGCAGCTCTGTATTCATGAATACTTTATATAGCTGGTTTCCTGAAGTTCATCTTTAAATTTAACCTATAGCGAGATACTGTAAATACCTAGGCTGCCATTGCCTGCTTGAAAATGCTAGCTGTTTGTCCGTCTCTGGCTTATTTACATTCTTAGTCACTGGGGTTGGTTTACTAAAGGAGTATTTTCTGCTCATTTAAAAGTGTACGTGAGTACATAGGTTATTGACTTAAAATGCCCATCCATGTTCTAAGTCCTGTTTTACTTTTTTATTTTTTGTTTCCCTTACATATAATTGAAACAAAAGTATATATCGTTTGCATGCCAATCTTTGAAGCTTTGAACTAATGTCTAAATGTTTATTCAGTGCCATGATTTGTAGCCACGCAAGACCCCTTCATCAGGAACGTAAAAAGTGCATGATACAGTGCAAAGAGCATTTATTGTAACATCCACCAATAACGACCCACCTAAGAAGCCATCCCCATAGGCTTAACTTATTCATCAACAATAACTGTACTAAGTGAATAGGGCCTTCTTATTTAGTAAATCAATGCCATTGATCCAAAAACAATAAACAGCAAGTTGGGTTAGAACAATGTCAGAATTCCTTACCTGCATTTGTGTTTTGGGCTAATAACTCAGAAAATATTGAAGGCAATGGATTACCATGACAACCATGATATTATTTCTGCATAGGTTTCCTTTAACAATATCTTCCAAAAAGCAAATTTGTAGCCAACTAACTACAACAGATGAACAGCTTTAACATTTTGTTAAATTGCTGAAGAAAGCTGCATGTGTACAACCTCTTTTTTCACATTTTAATCATTCTTTTCTCTGTAAAAGCAGGAAGGAAACTGCAATAAGTGATGGGTATTTTTCTATCTCTATATTTACCCATTTGTCCTTCTTTAGAATTACATTTTCTTTCCTGTGTTAAAAAATACAACATGTTGACATTTTTATCCTACTGGTTTTTAGCTTTTTTTGCTGGAGATAAAAGGGCACAAATAAAAACACCAATTCTGTTTTCAACGCATTTTTAATCCATTTTCTTTTTCCTAGTTTTTGATAATGGATGAAAAAAAACAAGTGACTAAAGCACAACGAAGACTGAAAGAAATTGCTAGCATTGTTTTTAAAAAAGGATTAAAAGCTGGTTGAGGGCTCATTTATACTTCATGAACTAAAAATTGCTTACATCAACAGAAAAATGAATATTTGTGTGTTCTGGTGTATTTGAGATACACCATTATAGGTTTTCTATGAATGTTCTATATGTTTTTAAACAATGCATTTCTATTTCATTTCTACTTAGGTTACTTGGTCAGCTTTGGAAAAACATATAAAATGCGTTTACTTGAATGTTCATGCATTTTACAGGCATTTTAAAATATCGTATATTTTCTTACAATGCACCATGACACTTTATATTGGCTTCTAAGAAAGTCAAATGAAAGTTATGTATGTTTCACTGTGCATTCTTTTTCCTGTATTGTAAATTGCATCAAAATATACAGTATATAAACATAGACAGTGAGCATAGGCATGCACAGGGGGTGTGTCGGGTGTTCCTGGGCACACCCTAGTCAATACCCCTGCTGCCAAAGCTTCCCCCCGTGTTGTGCCCCCTCCACCCAGCTGCTGTGGACATGTTTCAGAATAGAGAGCGGGGGAAGGGGTTAGTCAATATGTCATTGTCTAGCCCCTTCCTTTTCTAAATGAACACAGTGAACACACTCACTCACTGTGGTCATTCATAACTGGAGCATAGTAAACTGTATTTACTGTGTTTCAATTTGTGAATGAACAGGAAAACGCTCAGCACAGAGCACTTCCCATTCATTTACTGTCTAGTGCAGCTGGGGCTGCAGAGAAAGGCATGCGTGTTTGAGCTTTGGGATGCACAGCCTAATGCAATAGGCTGCGCACACCTATGACAGTGAGAATGGTCCCATTTACATTTCTGGTTAATGGTAATGCATGATGCTTTACAGTGAAATTTAACTGTTAAAGTAGTGGGTAACAAAGCCATGGTTCTGCGCACCGCAATGCATGGGTCATGTGTTGCAGTGTGCTGCATTAAAAAAATGGGTCATGTACAATTTTTGGGTTGTTACAATAGTATTGTATGGGCTGCCTTAACAAAATGCATGTTACAGTGGTTGTAAACCTCTGAAATAAAAAATGAACAGGGCATATTGCTCTATAGTCTGAGCACTGATGATGTTGAGACCACACTTATGGGCACTGATGATGTTGAGACTGCACTTATGGGCACTGATGATGTTGAGACTGCACTTATGGGCATTGATGAGACCACACTTATGGGCACTGGTGAGACCGCACTGATATTGAAGTTTATTGAAATTTCCATACATTAGAGGGTTCCACCATTATTGTGCTATTGATTAGTAAGTTAGCGCTGCACTTTTTTGTTTTTTTTCTCATGCCGACATTTACTTGTGCCACATGCTGATGTAAAGCACCATGGCCTGGCTCTTTCTGTGTTGCCGATAGGGATGGGGGAGGCAGGGGGAGGAATATTTCTAATACTGGATTACAGCACAATACAGTGTTTAGAATATATAATTATGGGCATGTGTCTACAGTTCAGTAATGATTACATAAAGCAAGTAAGGGCAATATGTTTATCTCCGTTAGGCTGGAGGGGGAGAGCACAGACATTCTGTGTTTTACTAAGTAGTATGGCTTGCTGGCTGTGCAATGAGGGGTGTGGTTTATGTTGAAGTGGGCTTGTTCACATTTACATGTACAGGCCTAGGGTACCCTCCCACATTCACTCCAAAGGATTCATAGGAAATGTAGTTTGATTATGGTGTAGAGACAGAGGGGAGAATATGACGTAATCACCGTTCTAATATATCCTCCCTGGCAGAATACATGATGCATTTTTTGAAATAGAGAGCTGATTTCCTGAAAAATTGGACTTTTTTCTTCAATTGTAAGAAATTTCACAAATGTAATGGCTGTTTAGTGCTTTGTGTGTGTGCGTGTGTGTGTGTGGTGGGGGGGGTGTACTAATGGAGGATTTTTTGCTGATCCCGGAGTTTTGTTTTAAACACTTCTCCTGTACACTGAAAGCATAGATAATAAATCGACTGGCAGAACTTTCCAAGTGTGGGTTTGGTAAAATGCAAATGTTATATTTCCATGTCTGATTAACAAAAATAACTAGCGCTGTTTTTTAAAGCCAAGCCAATAGTTCTGACAGTGAGAAAGTGATTTCATTAAATTCAGATCTATGCCATGACATGTAGAACTGGATTTGTAGATGAACATCTATGGCTAACGCCTATATTTGTGTTTTTAGATGCAAAATGCATATATCAAATAATTTAATTTAATAAAAAAAATTAAAGGAAAGAGGAAATATCTAATATGAATAGAGCTGAAATCTGGACTTATCAGTTCTTACATTGCTGTATAAAACAATCCCAGTGCAGAAAGTGATGAGAAAACTCCACAGTGGGGACAAAAACAAAAACACACATTTTAGAGGAGTGAGACATTTTAATTATTTCTGTTTCAATACCTTTTTATTGAAAATATTTTACATAAACAATGCACAGAAAAATAAAACTTTGAGCATAGGAGATTGCACATCATGGCATTTGGGGTACATTAGCAAAATCCAGGTGCAAGTGCATCTAGGTATCATACATAGTATGAGTATGCTAGTACCCCATCACAACAAAAGTGGTAAATGTAGCTATTGAGAGGGAACCCATTGTAGCCCAAACCACACTGGGAGTCTGTCAACAGCTAAGTTGGAGCACCACTATAGAAACATTGGAGCCATAGTGGGGGAAGGACAGATATAAGTATAATGGTCATGCGTACTGGGCACACAAATAGCTGTGTGTGTAGCAGCCATTTTGTGCATGCCACAAGTTTCCCATGCCATTTTGTCAAACGAAGGCATAGCGCCGGTGACTTTTCCCCCTCATTCTTTCAGTTTTTACAATAAAAAAAAAGCTGTTAACTGATGCCAGGACTGTCTTATCAGCCCATTGATTGGACACATACAGACCCTTTCCATTAACCAATACACACTTCCGTCTAGAAACCCTAATAAAAATGTCAGACTTCGCAAGCCTGAGTAACCAGAGTTTTAACAAATACCCAGTCGTAAATAGCCTAGCTAGGGGAACAGTCAATATACATTCCTGATAAACTGCTTATTAGCCAAGACTCTCAAACTTCAATATATTTCATAACTCATGAAATAAAAACAGGACAGCCATAGTAAGGACATATTTACTTTTCTCAGTTAATTTGTACCATACACCCCTATATTAGGCAAGATGGGGAGCCAACGAGACACAATAACCCTGTTAGGTAAAGTAAATATTCAAAACCTGACATACTTATATCCATTTTTAATCTAATTTTATGTTGGGCAATAATATGCAAGTTAGCTGACTGTAACTTGTAGATAATCAGAGATATTAATACTTATGGTCATAACCCTCTGACCGAAGATAGAGGTGAATCACATAAACACGCGACAAGACTTACAGCATAAATAGACCTGAGGTGTGCCCTGATCATCTGGTCGGTATGCCAAGCGAAGGGGGCATACACTATATAAGTAATGGAGATTGTGGAGAAGAATGTGCTGAGAAGTGCCCTAAAAAGGGGGATGGGAGGGAGGGTATCGCACACTGGAACCGGCCAAGAGCATGGGGGAGTGGGCTGCTTAAATACCCTCCAGGCTCCTCCCATAAGTTCAGGCCACCATGCTGGCCTTCTTATTCATGGTCATAGCCCTCTGACTGAAGATAGATGTGGATCACATAAACATGCGACAAGACTTACAACATAAAAAGACCTGAGGTGTGCCCCGGTGGTCATCTGGTCAGTATGCCAAGCGAAGGGGGGAAAAATATTCAGTTTTAGGGAAGTAGTCCTTTATTGGTACTGTGATCATTGAGCAAGTTTAGTGAAGGTTTATGCCATCTCCAGGTGAGGATTTGGAATGTATCTAGCAAATTCCTTGATTACTAGGTGTGGTACTGCATGCAGAGATGCAGCCGAGGCTGCTCCAATCTGGAAGGAATGTCCAGAGTACCAACCGGGGTCAAAGCCTAAGTTGAGCCATAGGATCTTAACGTGCCTGATAAATTGGCTGCCACTCAGAGGGCTGGTTGGAAAAGGCAATGATGGGCTAGAGTCAGATTGACTGTTCCGGTGAGACAGTAGCCGGTCGAGTACCACCACTGGGCACCAGGCATTGTTAGTCTGAAAGAGGTTGATGTCAACCCCCGGGTCTGAATTGTTGAGTTCTGGAGACAGCCAGATGAAGGACATAATAGTCTTGAATGCTAGTCAGGTGGCATCTGCATAGTATCTGGCTGCTAGTGCCACTAAAGGTGAATTCCCTATGCCACAGAAAACCATAGAAGGCCAGGTAGATGGCCGCTTGGACGACTAGATTGGGCAGAACCCCAAATGGGAACAGGCCAGGATTTTAGACATTTCCCTAAGATAGCATTGGTGATGGGTAAGCGTTTGCCATTGGCTACGGGCTGATGTATCTGGATGCCACGTATGAGGCATCTCATTGTGTGGGCTATGAACACAGATGGCTTTCCAGGGTCCTGTAATGACAGGAAATGCTGGAGGCCAGCTGGGTATAGCTTGATAGTGTTTTGAAAAAGAGCCAGCTGCGTGTGGCAATACGGTATAAAGGATAGGACATTCCTTGTGTCACCTGTCGTTGCTCCGGAGCGTGAGCTGCTGCCCTAATGGGATAGAGTTAACAAAAGGGGGGATGATGAACCAGTAAACCCTGTGAACCAGTGATGGCCAAAAATTGCAGTGACACCTGTGGAGGCTGCAGTATCCGTGACTACCTGAGGTGATAAAGCTGATGCTAACGGAATAAACAGATATGCTGTTCCAGTTTGCGAGGATTTTGCCCCACATTGTCATATTCGTTATTGCTGCTGGGTCCAGCCTGAGAACTTGATCAGGGTTTGTACCTAAGTGAGAAAGACTAAGAGGAGTGAAATTAAGGACCGCCCCTGAGGGATAATCCTTACGGCAAAGTTAAACATCCCTGATAGGGGATAGTACACCCTGCGAAAGGGTAAAGGCATGAATGACCGACTTTATTCGGGACAATTGGTTTGGAGGTAGGGCTCTGCTATGGGCACGTAGATTGCCAAATACCACTCCTAGTACATATTTAAGGTTACTGCGGCATGCAGATTGATATGCCTCCCCCCCACCGACGGAGTAGGCTGCCCCAACTTGTCCCCCTGGTATGGTTATGCGGGGGCCAGCAAGCTCTGACTGGTACCGAAGGTGGAGGGAAAGTTGGGGGGCATTTAGTAACTATATGAGAGCACCAGTTTGGCGTACTGTGGAGGATTGGCACATAGCCCAAAACAGGGAATGTAGATCGGCAAAGTGGTGGTAGAAAAGCTCTGTGCTGGAGAGCTCAGGCTTCCTGGCTGTAGTGGGGTAGGGAGCGCACCTGCACCGCAGCTCTGCTGTGAGCTTGGGGATGGTCCATCCCTTGAGGGACTGCACGCTACCGCTCTCTGAGCCCGCAGAGGGTGACAGAGGGGTGGGTATGAAGTCCGCACTGCTGGCCCATGACATGGTTGCGACTATAAGACAAAACAAGGGGGAGCATGTGTCAAGAGAAGTCGTAGCAGCATGATAGTGCAGAATAATGTGACAAAGAGACCTGTGGACTACACCTGACTGACGCTCTAGTAGGGAGGTCCTGGTAAGGATCGAAGCCTGGTCAACCGGAAACCTGTAGTATGAGTGACATGAGTGAAAAAAGTATATTTCTTATTTTCCTAAACGGACTCTTCCCACCCCCGTTATGCGGGTAGCTCTGATGAAGAAGTGAACCTTATGTTGGGGTGGGTTTTTTTTGTTTTTTTTTAGGCAAACGTCCAACCTGATGCAGGATGGGACCTGAACTCAACTGACCTGGAGAAATGACAGAGAAAATGATGAATGGCTCGTGAGTGACTGCCACTAAAGAGGAGTGGCCGATTAAGTGCGACTAAAATGGTTTGTGGCTGATTGTGTGCCACTGAGAATGTGGTTGTAAGGATTTGTGTGTACCTGCTCGCAGCGATTGCGAGGGGTTGATGTAATATGTGCTTGCAGCGATTGCAAGTATGTGTGCTTGCAGCGATTGCAAGTGTGTGTGCTTACAGCGATTGCAAGTGTGTGTGCTTACAGCACTTGCAAGGGGTTGATGTAATGCGCTTGCAGCGATTGCAAGTGCGTATTCTCGCAGCGATTGTGAGGGATTTGTGTTGATGTGTGCTCGCAGCGATTACGAGTAGTTATTATGTACTTGCAGCATTTGCAAGTGTGTGTGCTTGCAGCGATTGCGAGGGATTGTGTAGTTGCATGCTTGCAGTGATTGTGAGGAGTTAATGTAAGTACGTGCTAGCAGCGATTGCAAGAAGTTTGGTATGTATAGTTGCAGTGATTGTGAGGGATTTTTTGATGTGTGCTTGCAGCGATTGTGAGGAGTTTATGTAAATACATATTTTTCAGCAACTGCAAGAAGTTTAGTAGGCGTGGTCACAGTGATTGCGAGGGATTTGTGTAGTTGCTTGCTTGCAGCGATTGCGAAGAGTATATGTAAATACGTATTTGCAGCAATTGCAAGAAGTTTAGTATACGTGCTTGCTGCGATCCGTGCTTGCAGCGATTGCGAAGGGTTAATCTAAATACTTGCTTGCTTGCAGTGATTGCAAGTATGTGTGCTCGCAGCGATTGTGTAGTAGGAAATTACATGAATCGATGCAAATCGGTAGTAGGAAATAACATGAACCGATGCAAATCGGTAGTAGGAAATAACATGAACCGATGCGAATCGGTAGTAGGAAATAACATGAACCGATGCGAATCGGTAGTAGGAAATAACAAGAACCAATGCAAATCGGTAGTAGGAAATAACATGAACCGATGCAAATCGGTAGTAGGAAGTAACATGAACCAATGCGAATCGGTAGTAGGAAATAACATGAACCGATGCGAATCGGTGGAATGAAAATGACATGAACCAATGCAAATTGGTGGTATGAAAATGACATGAACCGATGCGAATCGGTGATATGAAAATGAAATGAACCAAGGCGAATCAGTGGTAGGAAATAACATGAACCGTTGCGAATCGGTGGTATGAAAATGACATGAACCGATGTGAATCGGTGGTACAAAAATGACATGAACCGATGCGAATCGTTGGTATGAAAATGACATGAACCGATGCAAATCGTTGTTATGAAAATGACATGAACCGATGCGAACCGTTAGGTAGGGTAACGGTGCACAGAGAAATGACACAAACCGATTTGAATCGGTAGTAAGGACTGACCTGAACAAATGTGAATCTGTGGTAGTGAAATTACATGAACCGACATGAATCGGTAGTAGGAAATAACACGGACCGATGTAAACAGGTAATGGAGAAATAACATGAACCAGTTTAGGTAGGGTAACGATGAATAGAGAACCGATTCGAAACGGTAGGGACTGACCAGAACAGATGCGAATCGGTGGTAGGGAAATGACATGAATCGATGCGAATCGGTAGTGGGAAATGGTATGAACTGGTACGAACTGGTATGAAGGGTAACCAATAGGGAGAATAGCGTGGGCCAGGTAACCAACGTGACCGATACGAATCGGTAAGTAGATTCTAACCGGACTGTAGTAAGTATCCGATACGAATCGGTTGTGGGGTAGGACATGCACCAATGCGGATCAGTAGGCAGGGAGATGACATGAAAAGAGTAAATGACATGAACCGATCGAAATCGGTTGAAGGGAAAGGCATGAACCGATACGAATCGGTAGAAAGGGTAATAGTACGAACAGAGTAAGTGACATAGCCCGATGTGAATCAGTGTGTGTAATGTATCCGATACGAACCGTTTTGCCGCCAACGCGACTAGGTTTCGAATCAGACAGTGGTTCATGCAATGGATTTGATACGAATCGATGGTGGAGTGAATGACATGACGGATATGAATTGGTTACAGCGTGCATGAAATTAACCTGATACTTGTTGGCTACAGAGTGTATGTTGCCCTTTTTTCTTTTTTTTTCCCTGTCATTCGTTTTTTTTTTTCCTGACATTCTTTTTTTTTGTTTTTTTGTCATTCGTTTTTTTCCTAACATTCATTTTTTTTTTCATTTGTTTTTTTTTTTTTTGGTAGAAAGCTCATCCAAGTCTATTGCAGGATGGAACAACCTGAACTCAATGGACCTAGGGGGAAAACAATAGACAAGAGATGTGTAGGGCCGAATTGTATGCCACTGGAACCAACGAGTGGTCGGATCGTGTGTTGCTAGAGAAGTGCTTGCAATGATCGCAAGAAAGCGGCCTCATCAGGGAGGCGAAGATGAGGACAAATTGCACTAACTCGGGTTGGAGTTATGAAGCTGGAGTAACGTGTGTGTTTTCAGTAGATGTGACCGTATGAATGGTCTGAGTAATGACTGGGTGCTTGTGGCAGGAGCCCCACAAAGGAGACCGAGCTGTTGGAAGTTGGTGTTGTGTGCGACACTGGAATAGACTGGCATCATGCCGAATATACGAAACACTAAATCGCAGATGCGACTGGGATTCGAATCGGGCCATCATAGCGTGTATATGGTGCCACTCCCTGCTCCAAAACTGAACACATGCAAACCCCCCAACCCCTGAGGCTAATCAAGTGCAGTCAAGGCCCAGGTGGGTCTAATTACCACCTCAGCCAACCACAGAACCTGTGCAATCAATACATGCTAATCTCCAAATGGATGAGGAGGCAAACCCATAGACAATGAATGCTGTGAGCAAATCGAAGTCTGTGTTGAGCGATATTGGACAAGGATCAACAGTGTCTTGGAGGCTTAGACCTACGAACGGATCATATGTTTGTGGATGGGATGATAAACAAGGCAGGAGGGAACCTGCAAATCTACTATGCCTGTGCTGAATGATATTGTGGCCCGACCGACAACATCTCGGAGGCCACTAAGTATGAAAGGGATGCAGGATAGGAAATACAATGAATTGCAAAATTGCCTAAGAAATTAAAAGGTCTGAATCCTACCTGCAACAGTAAGCGAGAACCGCCGACAAAGACCACAAACTAAGACAGTAATCGAATGCACAGATTCAGTGACATGTGCTATCGCACACTGGAACCAACCAAGAGCATGGGGGAGTGAGCTTCTTAAATACCCCCCTGGCTCCTCCCATAAGTTCAGGCCACCATGCTGGCCTTCTTATTTAAAGAAAACTATATCTGGGATTTGGTCATAAAAGGGGTGACATCCCAACAACAAACCCCCTTAGACCAGCTGATTGGTCAGATGGTCTGTGTCAATACCCCCTTATTGTAAATAAAAGTGGAATGCAACCACATTCTGACAGCTCTTCTTTTAATATCAAACCAAGGAACACCTAACCGAACTTGAGAGAGTCATTGCACCATCTTTGCTGATTCATTGGACTCTGCAAACCAGGACATTGTTAAGTATTCTCACCCTTGGCTCCTTTTTATTTCTCTGTTGCCTTGTTGTCTCTTTGTAACACCCTTTTTTCTGTAAATATTTTATTTACACCACTTTGATCTTTTCATTATTAAATAGAGTTGAGCGAACCCGGACTGTAAAGTTTGGGTCCGTACTGAACTTTGGGGTGTCCGGGACCCGGACCCGAACCCGGACTTTTCAAAAAAAGTCTGAGTTCGGGTTCGGGGTCCTGGTATTTTATTACAAGTGTTGAATAGCTGCCAAGGGCAGCCAATCAACAAGTGTTTCACTGGTTTGCCCTTAGAAGCCATCACAGCCATGCCTACTAATGGCATGGCTGTGATTGGCCAGTGCACCATGTGACCCAGCCTCTATATGGGGCTGGAGTCACCGTGCTGCATGTCATATGCTCTCAGGATATTTTAGGGAGAGGATGCTGCTGGCTCTGTGAGGGACAGATTGCAGAACATCTCATCCTGCATTACTGAACGATCTGATTGTGGACTAGGGAGAGATACTAGTACTGCTGCTTTGAGGGACAGATTGCAGGCCTCATCCTGCTGCACAGAGCATCTGACTGGACTAGGTAGAGTCTGTTGCTTTAAGGGAAAGATTATTCTTCTAAAATCATCTCCAAGTTCTATAGGGAAAGGT
>BLSH010043638.1:35026-48672 GCA_018402905.1 Glandirana rugosa
CCCATTGGTGCGTATCTCAAGGGGAAAGTCTGAGTCAAACCTTTTACGATGCTTCGATACCATTATGGGGATTACACAGATTTAAATGGTGCTAATCGAATGGACTTCACTTTTTTCCGCATAGAGGGGATAAGTTAATCCTGCCGGCTTCCGCCTCTGCCTGGGGGTATTGGTGTAGGGAGGCGGCAGACTGGAGGAGTGAAAAGACCGGAGGAAAGGTGTGGGATAGGGGGGGTGGGGGGAGGGGGAGAGGGGGAGCAAGGAGTGTAATTGTTAACTAAAATAATGGAAGCGCCCTGTGAACCGTGAGGAGCGTTGTGAAATCACTAAACCATTTAACCGGGTCTTGGACCGGGGTCCTTAACCATTGGAGTCTGCCCCGGCGGTAGTATACCGCGGGGGCAGGGCCCAATGCATTAAACAAAAACATATAGAACACAATACCCGTGAGGGTGAAAACAGTTTAAATAGCTGGTAAATTTAGACACATTAGGGGTATTACCATAGCTTCGTAGCATTTTCCAAACTGAGTCTGAAAGGGGAACTCTATGCGTGGTTACCCCTGATCGGGGGAGTACGTATGTAAACACTTACAGTTTGTTTTTCAGTCCGCTATGGATGTGATGTGGCAAAGGAGTCATCTCGTAATGTAGGGGGCGACAGAAGGGATGAAGGTGGCCGGTTAAGGAACTGTCTCTTGCGGGCTCGCTGAAGATCCTCTTAGTCTTGAGAGGGGGGGAGTTCCTGTGGACCGAAGCGGACTCTTTTGTAGGGTGGTTTCGACGGGCTCCCAGCTTTGTTAATCGCGATGGAGGATTTCTTAGGTGTTGAACGAGTGGCGGCTTCCGACTGTGGAGTCTGGTCCATGTCAGGGTGAAGGGAGTCAGACACGAATTGTTCAGCTTCCTGATGAGAGGTGAATGACTTTTTGTCGCCTTGCGGGGTCTGGAAATGAAGCGTAGCGGGGTATGCCAGGCTGAAACGTATGTTGAGCTCATGAAAAGTTGTGCCAACTGGTGAAAACGCTTTTCTTTTCTGCATGACCTCTAGTGAGTAGTCTGCAAAGATAAGTAGGTTATGTCCTTCAAAGCTTAAGGAGCGCGCTTTCCTGAAGGACTGGAGGATGTCCTGCTTGTCCATGTAGTTCAGGTACCGTACTATTACAGCCCTGGGTTTAGAGCGAGTATTGGATGGTTGTCCAATCCTGTGGGCCCTCTCCGCTGTGCAGGGGGTGCGGAGGCCCAGTATTTCTGGTATAGTGACTGTACATAATTTGGGGAGGATGCGCTGGGAATAAGTTTCAGGGAGGCCTATGATTCGCAGATTGTTCCTTCTGCTTCGATTTTCCAGGTCTATGACCTTATCCTGGAGATCTTTATTCTGTGTTGTAAGCTTAGCGACTGAGGCAATCAGGGCAGTGGTGTCATCTTCCACAATAGATATTCTTTCCTCAGCCTGTCCTATTCTGGAAGCGTGTGATTGTAATTCTTTGTGTATCTGTTCCATACCTTTTTGCACTGCATTTGTAACTGCTGAGTCCACTGCTTCCATCAGCAACGGTCGCATCAGGAGGACCACCGCCTGTGCTATCTCTGCAGGAGAGGATGGTTCTTGCCCTGGGGTTCCCGGTGATGGCTGTTGTGGCTGAGAGCCGTCGGATCGCTGCTGAGGAGGGGGGGAGGCTAGCATCGCCGTATATGTGACTTGTGTCGGGGCAGCCGCGGCCATGTTGGATGCGCCGCGCTGTTCCTCTCCGCCAGAAGCCGGGGGGTGGTAGCGCTTGGTCTCTGGTGTATGCGCTCCACAAAGCGATCCATGCGGGGCGGGGGACTTCTAGGGAGAGTCTCCGCGTCTTTCACTCCGAATGCTGCCGGCTTTGCAAGCGGGTATCGTGGCAGAGGAGCGGAGCGGTCGTCTCCTAGCTCCTCTCCATTCGGCGCCGGAACCGGAAGTCGACACACTTTTTAATTTTGTACAAGAAATGCACAGCAAGGTGCAAATGTACTATGTAGCACTATTTTTTTTTTTAAACCAGCAATGTCGACGCACTTTTTAATTTTGTGCAAGAAATGCACAGCAAGGTGCAAATGTACTATGTAGCACTATTTATTTATTTTTTTTAAACCAACAATTTAGACGCACTTTTTATTTTTGTGCAAGACATGCACCGCTGGTCGCAAATGTAATATTTAGAATTTTTTTTTTAAAACCAACAATGTAGATGCACATTTTATTTTTGTGTAAGAAATGCACCGATGGCCGCAAATGTAATATTAGAATGTTTTTTTTTTTAAACCAGCAATGTAGACGTACTTTTTATTTTTGTGCAAGAAATGCACCGCTGGCTGCAAATGTAGTATTTAGAATATATTTTTTTAAAACCAGCCATGTAGATTCACTTTTTATTTTTGTGCAAGAAAAGCACCGCTGGCCGCAAATGTAGCATTGAGATTTTTTCTTTAAACCAGCAATGTATACGCACTTTTTATTTTTGTGCAAGAAATGCACCGCTGGCCGCAAATGTAGTATTTAGAATATATTTTTTTTAAACCAGCAATGTAGAGGCACTTTTTATTTTTGTGCAAGAAAAGCACCGCTGGCCGCAAATGTAGCATTTAGATTTTTTTTCTTTAAACCAGCAATGTATACGCACTTTTTAATTTTGTGCAAGAAATGCCCCGCTGGCCGCAAATGTAGTATTTAAAATATTTTTTTTGTTAACCACTTGCCGACCGTCAACCGCAGGTTGACGGCGACAAGGTGGCTCTCCTGGGCAAACCGCCGTCATCTGAGGGCGGCTGCCAGATCGTTCACTGTGAGCGCGCGCGCCGCTGGAGGTGCGCCCGCGCGCTCACTGTGTCCGGGGAGGGCCAGGGAGCGGGTGCGGCGGACTCGATCTCCGTCGGCTACCCGCGATGCCCCCCCCGGAGTGAAAGAACGGAGGTCCATGTAAGTAAACATGGACCTCCGTTCTGTGAGAGGGGGAAGGGCTGTGATCACAGCCTTCCTCTACATGGAAGCTGTAATTACTTCCCTTCCCCAGCCAGGGCAGCCAACACACAGTAAGAACACGCCCAGGGAACACAGTTAACCCTTACAGCGCCCCCTGCAGGTTAACCCCTTTACTGCCAACGGCATTTACACAGTAATCAGTGCATTTTTATAGCACTGATCGCTGTATAAATGCCAATGGTCCCAAAAATGTTCCGACATGCCCTTTGCAATATCGCAGTGCAGCTAAAAATCGCAGATCGCCGCCATTGCTAGTAAAAAATAAAAAAAAATTAAAAACTCCAGAAATTAATTCTCATCATCCGTAAACGCGGCCACGTTTGCGCAAACCAATCAATAAACGCCAATTGCGATTTTTTTTTTATCACAAATATGAGGAAGAATATAAATCGGCCAAAACCGATGAAAATTTTTTTTGTATTTTTTTTTTGGATTTGTATTTTAGCAAAAGGAAGTAACTCTTCTAGAGCAGTGGTCGTGGCTTTTCCTCTCCTTGGTGTGGCCTCTTCCTACTGTGGTACACCTGCAGGCTCGATCCCAAGCCACACTCTGTGGCACTCTGTGAGGTTCACCCCTACCCTGATCCAGCAAGTAGAGAGAGATACAGCCAACAAAGCTGCTGCTTTGGGACAGAGCACTGGATCGAGATCAGGCTCATGTAGGTATTTGGGGGGAGCTGCATACATATGTTTTTTACCTTAATGTTGAGAATGCATTAAGGTAAAAAACCTTCTGCCTTTAGAACCACTTTAAAAGATAAAATCAATACATGCCTCTATCCTGGCTAAACAGTATGGATGGAAGAATCTGCACTGACGGTTCCTATATTCAAGCAGCTTTACCACCTGCAGTTGCTTCAATATCCCAACAGTGACTGAATCTGCTAGAATGCCAAAAAATATTCAACCGGATCCTGTGGGGTTTTTTGGCTTTTGTGGAACCATGTGGTGCTGATAGGGTGACCCACAGCTTGAATTTTGGTGGATCTTGGAGGTATCGGGCGAAATATGGCTCATGTATGGCCAGCATAAAGCACTAATACAATGCAAGATGGGAGTTGTAATTTTAAATCAGGGAAATGATCAACAGCTATTGAATAGAATGTGAAGTCTGTATAATACGATGCTGTATTTGTAAAAGTAACTGATATATAAAAATAATCATAAAAGTAAATTCTAACAATAAAATACAGGTGTTATTTATGTATTTATTTAATTTTATATTAAGTTCATACTCACCAATAGCGCTATTTGGGCTATTGTCTGTTAGGATTACCAGTAAAAAAGGCCTGTTCTAGAATGTATATTGTTACAAACATATGAAACAATCCAAAATTATATTTACAAAATATATTTAGGGGTGAATGAGGTTGGTGAGCAGAGGTTAGCACAGCAGTCGGCATAAATTACTTTTTATGGAGAGTTCCACTTTAAGCAGTGACTCAGTGGAGTCAGGCAGGACAGAGGTGAGCAGTCAGCATGGCGAATGGAGATTGTGTGGAAGAGGTGCCTTGAGTTCAACTTTATAGACACCCGGGAACTAAAATGCATGTCATACAAAATTGTACTTTTTTTCACGTTAGAGCACCCTGGAATTAAGAACCCTTTCACACTGAGATGCTTTACAGGCGCTATTTAGCTAAAAATAGCGCCTGTCAAAAATCCCTCCCCACCCACCCCAATGTGAAAGCCAGAGTGCTTTCACACTGGGGCTGTGCGCTTGCAGGACGTTACAAAAAGTCCTGCAAGCAGCATATTTGGGGCAGTGCGGTGAGCGGTAATACACCGCTCCTCCACCGCCCCTGCCCATTGAAAACAATGGGCAGCGCTTCCGAAGCGGCTGCACACCACCTCGGTAGCGAGGCGCGCCGGCACTTTTAACCCCGTTTTAACCCCTTGGGGGGGTGAATGATGCCAGTACAGGCAATGCTAACAGTTGTTTGTGCTTTATCAAGGCAAATCAAAAGGATTGAGGAGCCAAAGATTCAAACTTGCCTATGGTCCCATTGTGCCTTAATTCATCTCTAATTTAAGGCACTCTAGAACACTTTCCTAGGCATGTACAAACACCATTATTTTAGTCTTAGGGACAGCTTAATACAGTTATAATAGGGGTACTTCAAGTTAATTGCTCATAATTTTAAGTTTGGGGCAATGGACACCCTAAAGTCTGGTACGGACCTGAACTTTACAGTCCGGATTCGCTCAACTCTACTCATAAACTGGATAGAAAAAAATATTATAGGGAATTTCAAGTATATCCCCTTCCTTATAAACTTCTCTGTAGCAATATAGAACCATTTGGAAACTTCTCACAAATGCCTGATTTCTCTGCATTTACAGATTTAACCTGCACCATCACCTGCTGGAACTATAAATCCTTATTTATAAATCATATGTGCTTAGAATGTTGCATTAATGCATCTGAAAACAAGGTCAGAAAACCCAACCATATTCTAACAGTGTTTACTAACAATTCACAGAGATGGTCCATTATACATATGAAAAATTAATCAAAAATAACAAGCATGGTCTGCTAAGTAGAACACTCTTCGATGTCTGAATTTATGCCAGTTAAGTGTGCCAGCTAAGTGCTGGTATACACAAAAAATAAAAACAGGATTCCCCTAATAATTTGGAACATCTGTTAGCTATTTTAACACAGAAGCAATACAGCATGAAATACATTGAAATTGCATTAGGAGAAGTACAGCCAAAGCTTGTTTGGCTGTTCTTCTCCAGTGGATCACAGGAGTGTAGTTCGTTCTGCACTCCTGTGACCCGTTTTCAGCAGACAGCGGGTTGAAGTCTGCTGTTGGCTGACATCACAGAGTGAGTCCAGGTTTGAGCAAGATTGAGACAATGGAGTCGGGATCCACCCACATGCCTGCACTGGCACCTGGCTCAGCCTCTCAGCAAGCCGCTGAGAGCCTGAGCCAGCTGCTCCTGTCCCCTCCACAGCCCAGCGGTCCAAGGAGCATGGGGGGGGGCAGAGCAGAGTGCTGCTGACTGACAGTCACCAGCTCTCTGCTCACAGAGCTGTGAGAACCAAGTGACCGATGGTGTTTGATCGCTCGGTTCTCAGTGTTAGAGGTACGGGAGGACAGATGCAGCACTGGACTGATGCTGCATCCACCTAGGTAAGTAAGTATGAATCTAAAAAAAAAACATACATCTCTTTTAATGTAGACTGTAAAAGGCTTTGAGAGTAAAAAAGCAATAGGGGATAATTTACCACAACTGGAGAGTGCAAAATTTGGTGCAGCTCTGCACAGAAACCAGTTAACCTCCAGATTTTTTCTTGTCAAAGCTTAGCCACTTCAGCCCCGGAAGGATTTGCCCCCTTCCTAACTAGAGCACTTTTTGCGATTCGGCACTGCATCGCTGTAGCCTCCTTGACGGTATTCCCGAGTGTGGCTCGGGGTGAGTTTTCAATGCAAACAGCGGTAACCCCGAGCCACACTCGGGATTGCATTGCTGGATCCAGGCAGCGTTACTCACCTTGTCCCCTGGATCCAGCAATGTCCCCCCGCTGTGTCTGCAGGCTGTGTCCTCCGCCCGATGCCTGTGTGTGCCGGGCTCCGTTCCCTGCGAGCGTCGCGTCGCACGGGGGCAGAGCCTGGTGGCAAATTCAAAAAGTGAAACACACAGTACACATACAGTACACTGTAATCTGTAAGATTCAATTACTGTATGAAATCATTTCACATCCCCTTTGTCCCTAGTGGTTTGCCCAGTGACCTGCATGCACTTTTATATTATATATGCCATTCTTTCTGCATGGAAACTTGAGAACGTCCATGGCATAAAAACGTGTCCCTTTATGTCAAAAGCTATTTTTGATCAGCTAGAAAGCACCGATAGTAAATAAGAATCATTTGCAGAATTGAGTGATGCTGATTTTTGGGGAAATTTATCATCAGACACTAAAAGTGACGACAGCGACAATTCTGCAACTAAGCACATTTCTGTGTTTTTGACTAGATTACATTATTGAATACATTTTATTATTATATTATCATCTTTGATAATTATTTATAGTTATTTATTATATTATATATTTTTTTCATATATATTATAATTTATGTTTTTGCGTTAAACTATCATACCCGGGATGTCTACTAGACTCTTGTTTGGATAGATTTAAGTGAGTTATTCCTAAGAATTACAGGCCTACAATATAAAACGCCAAATTTCCATGCAAAATAATGGTACCGCTTTCAGCACCAAAAATCTGAAATAATCATACCGCCAGGGAGGTTAACTGACAATTGCGCGGTCGTGCGATGTTGTACCCAAACAAAATTGACGTTCTTCTTTTTCCGCACAAACAGAGCTTTCTTTTGGTGGTATTTGATCATCTCTGCGGTTTTTATTTTTTGCTCTATAAACAAGAAAAGAGCAACAATTTTGAAAAAAAATATTTATTTTTTACTTTTTGCTATAATAAATAAGTGTAAAAAAACAAATTTCTTCCTCAGTTTAGGCCGATATATATTCTTCTACATATTTTTTGTAAAAAATTGTGATTTTAACCTTGTTTTTGATGTAAGCAGCCAATTGTCTTTTAATAAATGGCTATGTTTTAAACGATTTCACACTATGGGAGGCATTTTTTCTATTCATTCTCTTATGTGGTTTGGAGCCATTAGCGATACTTCAAAAGCCCGTATTGTGGAAGGAAAAAGGCACATTGAGGAAAGAGCATCAGCCCCATATTAAAACCCGATCCTAAGGCTTTTTATATGTGGTTATGAAGTGAGAGTTCTGTGAGCACTGAGGTGATTGGTGAAAGTACAGCGATCATTGGATTTGCCATTAAAAAGGACTGCACACTTGCACTTTATAAAATATTTTGGACACCTGGATAGTCAATTGAACATTTGACGTGACCCATTATTGACATATGTTTATTTATTATTTTTTGTCAAACCATTCATTATTTGCTAATGAGGTGTTAAGTTGATTTCACATTGAAATATTAGAGGAATTGCACAAGACCATCTTTATATATATTATTTTTATGAAGTGATGTGGTATTTTAGTAGTGAAAGCTAGCAGTATTTTAACACCTCCAACATCCTTAAAGCGGAGGTCCGGGCTAAAAAAAAAAATTAAAAGTCAGCAGCTACACATACAGTAGCTGCTGACTTTTAATATTAGGACACTTACCTGTCCTGGACTCCAGCGATGTCGGCACCCGCCGCCGATCTTCGGATCGGGGGACGGGTGCAGCCGCCTCCATCGCGGGTAAGGGAACCCGGACGTGTAAGCAGTACAGCTTCACGCCGGGCACCTTACCGCGCATGCGCAAGCTCTGCCACGCTCTGCTACTGGCCAGGCGGCCAGTAGCAGAGCGAGCAGGGAGGAGGGAGCCGGCTTCTGACGTCAGCGGCCGCGTCCGCCGGCCAGAACTCCCGGAAGTGTGGAAAAGGACACCTGTCTAAAGACAGGTGTCCTCTTCCCCCTCCCCCCCGAAAGGTGCCAAATGTGACACCTGAGGGGGGGAGGAATCCAACCAGCGGAAGTTCCACTTTAGGGTGGAACTCCGCTTTAACAACTAGTGAATGATTACTTGTTAAGGAGCCATTGGCTGCTTAATCCTTAACAACCATGGCTCTGGCTGACAGCAGAATGTAAACTAAAGAAGTGCCATCATTAAAAATTAAAAAAAAAAACTGAGTGCGGCCCCCCATTCCATACCCAAGCACTTATCCAAGCATCCAGACCAGGAAATAGGGGGATGAACGCCCTCCACCCTGAACCATACCAGAGGAAGCATTGACGTGAATCATGATGAACGCCGGTCGCTGTCCCTCACCAACAAAAAATAATACCCGCCATGATGCTTGGCTCCCACTGAATGGAAGCTCTGCCACATGGCCTGGCATGATTCAAGAAGGGGGTGCTTGCTCATCTCCTCCTTTCCTGGCCTGCCAAGATGCATGCTCAGATAAAGATCTGGTATGGATTTTGGGGGGGCCTGATGTCATTTTTTTAGAAAAATTTGGCATGGGGTTCCTCTCAAAATCCATACCAGACCCCAAGGGCCTGGTATGGATTTGAGGAGACCTCCATGCTGTTGTTTTTTTTTTCAATATTTTTAATGCCGCACTTTTGTTTACATTCTGCTGTCAGTGGGGAATGAGACAGCAGATGAGTCATGGCTGTTAAGGATGCTGCGACTGCCAGCTCCTTAACAGCCAGCTAAAATGAAACAGATTTAACTATTGCATGCCTGGACCGCTGCTTATATATACATATATGCATTTACTTATTTATTTTCTTTAATTAATTGACTTTAACACTGTTTGATACAGTATTCACTGAGCAATTTTGGTTTTTAAGGTATACTGCAAATTCCATGTTTAGCATTGCATGCGGTATTTTGGAAAAAATTGTCAGATCACCTAAATACCACATGCAATCTGCTTTAGTGAATGGATCCCATTATTATTTTTTTTACAGCAGAATCTCAACGCATGTATTACTTAGGTCACCTTGCCTGCATATAAGGCAAAACAAGCAGTATAATTCTGATGTTAAAGAAGGAAACATAACAGAACACTTGTCAGATTATTTTGCCATCTGTGTCCCATTGGGGAGATTAACCTTTAGTTCCTGCCCTATAGCTAAAACATGACATGAGAGGAAATCATTGCAAATTAAGAGAATCCCTTGGGCCTCCCCAGGTCACCAGAACTAATCAAACAGTTAAAATCTTATAGGAATGGCGCTGTCTATCAATAAATATGAGGTAACAGTTCTGAATTAGTGAGATATTCAATGACAAAAAATGTGTAATTAATATGTCATAAAAAAAATATTGTCCGTAAAAATCCGTAAGAGTCCGTAAAAATCCGTAATAATAAATAAATTGTTAAAACATTAATACAATGATAAGGTATTACTAGGATATTCAATGCCACTCAATGAGAATTAGTATGATATTCAATGCCACTCAAAAGTATGTAATTAATATATCATAACAAATACTGTCCGTAAAAATCCGTAATAATAAACCAATATATAAAAATTGTTAAAACATTAATGGAATGTATAAAACTAGAGAAGACAATGAGGTAGTATTGTATATGGTAGTTTGAATTGAGGGAAAGGTATAAATTCATATAAAGTGCTATGTCTCAGAATGTCCGTAAAAATCCGTAAACCATCTATAAGGAACAGTACTATAGCTGATTGTATATGTCCTCAAAAGTAGTGGACTAAAAATTATTAATTAATAGGAAGGACTCAACATTTATAGGAAAAATACTGATAAAATCTTAGCAGTGGATAATAGAGGTATGCACATATCAAACTGATCAAAAAAGATGCGGGTTACTATATAGCCAATACATCAATCAATTATAAATCCAGCAGAACGTAAATGTGCTGACAGTTGAAGAGGGTGTGCTGAAAAAGTATATACACGTCCCAATCAAAACGGGCGTTCAAATATAACTGGAGTATTATATTTCTCACGATTTCTGGTATTTAAACCGACTTTCAATGACTTCAAGAATTGCAGGAATTAGGTGTAGTAGTTCTTGAATAAAGTGACTTCAGTGCTGATCCAAACCAAAACAAGGTGACTTCCGTGCTTCCCCACATGTGTCCCCACTTACCAGAATGTTCTCACCCCTGCAGGGGTACACGCCTCGGCAAATGGGGTCTTGGGGTCCTCCTTCCGGGGGTCCGGATGAATCCTCTCTGTTCTCCTGTCCTGGGTCTCCTCCTCCGGTCTCCAGGGGAGTCTCCTCCGGTTTTAGGGCTCAGGTAGGGGATGCGGCAAAAAAGGATTGTGAAATCCACAATGGTGAAGTACGTTTGAAAAAAAGTTTTTTATTGTAATACAGTTAAAAGCTTTTCCATAGAATAAAAACAGCTTTCCAGTTAAGTAAGGAGCCACAGATAGCGGCAGGATAAGACCCGCTTTGAGAAAGGTAGGGGCCCCTTCCTTCCTCCGCGCTTTGCATTCCAACGATCGGTGCTCCAAAACCGGAAATGACGTAATGACGTTCTAAGGCCACGCCTTACGCGTTTCGTCAGAGTGACGTCTTCTGAGGCAGTGGCCATAAGAGTCAACAATGTGCTTTTATATACGTACAAGTGGGCGTGAGGTGGGTGGAGAGAGGGGGGAGGTAATGTTTGGATTTTAAGAACGAGGGCGTGTATAGGAGCGTAAAAACAACGAACTGAACAGTATTTTGAAAAGTTGCGCAAAATATATATAGAGGAAAGGGAAAACAGTGATTGTAAAAAATATATGAATATAAAGAATGCGAAAAAGTGAGAACGGCCTCGATATAGCTGGGAGGTGATACGCATATTGGAAAGGAATCCCACCTTTCCCATTACATATTGCATATTATAGAATCCATACATAGAGAAATAAGCTTAGCAGATAAGGTGTATATCATTACATACATATGCGATAGCAGCAAAAAAATTAATTAAAAAATTAAAAAATATATATATAAAACGTAAACAGCACCAAGCAGTGTGGTGTCAAAGGACACCGACCAGTGGAAATAAGAGTAGTAACAGGCAGTTATTATAAAAATATTGTGAATGCGAAAGTTGATAAGGGATTGTTTAGTGAGAAAGCTATAAATAAGTAAAAATGAAAATACAGCGTGACATCTATATGAAGTGAGAGGAAATATGTAAAAAAGGGGGTTTATTATATATAAATGTTAGACCTTGAGTGTGCGTAAAAGTATATAATTAAAAATAAATATTTTATTGCATGACAATGTTATATATCCAAAATATATATAATGTGGATCTTAAATATTTAATGTTTAATAGTGCACCTCCCAGTGGTCATGGGAGTAATTACATATCAATGTAGTGGATGATGTGGATGAGAAGGTTAGTGAAAATTGAAATGTATAAAAAGGGGATGATCAAAAATATTGGAAGTGATGGGGGGTGTCGATATATGAAGAAAATTGTGAGAATAATAATAAAAAATTATTGTGGAAATGGTAATAAAAAATTAAAATTAAAATATTGTGGGAAGGTAATAAAAGATTAGTAATAAATACTAAAAATTGATTAGTAATAAATACTAAAAATTAGAGATAAAACAGTTCAAGTCTATATCGACATTTAACCCTTTTGGTCTGAGACTATCCAAAAGATAGATCCAACGTGTCTCATTGCGTGAAATTTCTATCTTTTTGTTGCTCCCTCTCCAGTTATCTTTAATCCTGTCAATACCGTAGAAGGTCAATTTCTTAGGGTCTCTTTGGTGCATCAGGTCAAAATGTCTAGACAGATTGTGCTTCGGAAATCCTTTTTTAATATTTCTTACATGCTCCGCTATCCTTTTATGGAGGGGTCTTGTAGTTCTTCCCACATACTGGAGGCGGCAAGGGCACTCTAGCACGTAGGTCACATGTGTGCTACTACAGGTGATTAATTTATCAATTTGATATTCCTTTCCATTAGTATTGGATCTGAACTTCTCTTTTTTCCTTGCCTGCACTGCTGTCATCCTACATGGGAGACAGTTTGAACATCTATAGAAACCTTTCATATTTGGCATTAGTTGTATCTCACTAGGTGGGTTGATAGCATTTTTCACCAGGCAATCTCTTAGATTTTTTGCTCTTCTATACACAAAGGCCGGTTTCCTTGGAAGCAGAGATGCCAATATCTTATCTGTTTTCAAAATAGGCCAGTATTTTTCCACTATCTTCTCAACTTTCTTGTATTGTTTATTGAACCCGGTAATGAACAAAATGTCATTTTTTCTCTTTTTATCTGTTATTCTCCCTTGCAGTGTTTCTTCTCTAGATGTTTTCTTGACCTTTTCCTTGATTCTCATTAAGTCCTGTTTCTTGTATCCTTTTTGCTCGAATCTCTTAATCAATAGGTTTGCCTGTTCATCATAATCTTCCAAAGTCTGACAATTCCTTGTGATCCGTAGTAGTTGTCCCTTGGGTATGTTTTGCTTCCATTTGGGGTGATGGCAGCTGGTGATTGGGATATACCCATTTCTATCAGTGGTTTTGAAGAACGTTTTGGTCAGTAATCTCCCTCCAGACTTAAAGATTTGTAAGTCTAAAAAACTGATTTGTTCCCTATCCCAGGTGCTCGAAAATTTAATTCCATATTGGTTAATGTTCATTTCCTCCATAAATTGTTGTAAAGTGTCTGAAGTGCCTTCCCATAAAATTAAAATATCATCAATGTATCTTCGGTATAGTTTTAATTGTGGTCTTTCTGTATTGAATATATATTTCTCTTCCCACATGTCCATGAATAAATTGGCAACGCTTGGTGCGTATCTAGCGCCCATCGCGACTCGCTTTTCTTGCATGTAATAGTTATGGTTATACCAGAAGAAGTTATTGCCCATTGTTAATCTTAATCCTTCCAATATAAAATCTATTTGTTCTTACCTTAATTGCGAGTGGGTGTGCAAAGCTTTTTTCACTCCCTCTAGTCCATCTTTCTGTATTATATTAGTGTAGAGGGAGTTCACATCTACTGTGGCTAAAATACAATTCTCTGTATCTACAATCTTGTCCAGTTCTGTTAGTAGTTGTGAGCTGTCGCGTAAGAAGGATTTCCCTTCCTTTACCAATGGTTTGAGGAACTGGTCCAAGTATTCACCAAGTC
>BLSH010043658.1:34463-55802 GCA_018402905.1 Glandirana rugosa
AACAAACAGCACCACCAGCCGATAGACAACGTCTTAGCAGGAGGCAGCATTTCAGCAACATGGTGCAAGAGTATGTGTGCGCACGCCTACACGTACTGACTGATGGGTCTGACCCATTCAACTTCTGGGTCTCCAAATTGGCCACATGGCCTGAGCTTGCCGTTTATGCCTTGGAGGTGCTGGCCTGCCCTGCAGCCAGTGTATTGTCGGAACGTGTGTTTAGCATGGCAGGGGGCGTTATCACAGACAAGCGGAGCCGTTTGTCCACATCCAATGTGGACAAGCTAACCTTTATTAAAATGAATCAGGCATGGATCCCACAAGACTTGTCTGTACCTTGTGCAGAATAAACATTTAGACCGGACTCACACAGCCATTCATATACTTGCTTTTTTGAATAGGCCTCAATATTTTGGGGGCTACCCCAATTATAAACAAACAAAAAAAATACCATGTTGGCTACCTCCTTCTCCTCCACGACCACCGCCACTTCCACCTACACTGCCATGGTCACGGCCTAGTCAACCTCTAGGCTCCTACTCCACATCCACCCCCCTTCCCATTTTTTTATTGGATTGTAATTTTTTTTCCCTATCCCCATTTTTTTGTAGGGCACTTGCCCTACTCTTACCCCCATTTTACTTCCTTTTGCAGCCCTCTAGCACTTGCCAGGACATTGTTACAGCCATTTTTGTGCCTAAAAGTTCGGGTCCCCATTGATTTCAATGGGGTTCGGGGTCCATGCGAACGTTCGGGTTCTGTCCGGACCTGAACCCGGACTTTGTCCCGAAGTTCGGCCGAACCAGCAGAACCCGAACTTCCAGAGGTTCGCTCAACTCTACTTACTGATCTTAGATATATTGCTTTTTAAGAATATATATTTTTTCTTGCTGACATTTTAATCTCAGTGATTTGTGATATATTGTTGCAATATGAGACACATACTTTGTTAAACTTTGATATGTGATATATGATTCTTATATACTGATGGTTGCACATTTTAAACGGATTATAATTAATCATATGCAATATAATAGAGGTAAAGTGCTGGAACTAGATGGAATGAGTGGCATGGAAACACCTTGAGATACACGCCCTCTCTCTCAGATAGAACTTGCATAGGGAAGTGAATTTTAAATTGCACCTGCTGCCGGCCGTGTAGCGTGTCACGGTAGAAGGCCATTAGACAAAACGCGTCTGACACAGCTACATGGCAACCTTGGGAGTGAAGCCGACACGGTTAGGAGGAACGAACGTTCCCTGCAGGACGGGTAGAATGGTCACTGCAACCAAGGGTCGTGGTAATAGGAGTCAACCAAGACGCTTAAACCTTCTGACGCCCGGTACTTTCCTTACTAATCTGCTAGCGTGACATGATATGTTTGTGAGTACAACATGTGAGGGGAGATTGGGGAAATAAAGTCATGTTTTAAACGATAATACACGATGCAGAACCTTTTTTCACTCTATCCTCCTTATACTGTTAGACTGGTGGAGTACCAACATCCTTTCTACTTGAAAAATTGATGAAGGAGATGTGCAGAAGGATCGTTTTGTGTATGGAGCTATACAAGCAATTTTGCCGAGCATGAGAATGCAAGGCAAATCTGTCTGGTGAGTGCAATTCTATGTGGGTAGCGGAACACCTGTCTGTGTCATATGGTGTGGTGAAAAAACAGAAAAAGGATTTGAATTATTTTCACTGGTGGAATATTAATGCCGTATGATGAAGAGATTATTATAATTTACTCATTGATGAGATGGACTCTGACCAATTTGTATTATATTAAGCGCTGCTGGAGCTTTGTACATTTGTTTGTAGTGTCTTAAGTGTTGAGAATGTGTATTTACTAAACAGTATATCAAAGTGAAGACAGAAAATATACAGTTAGAGTTGAGCGGACACCTGGATCTTCGGGTTCGGCGTGTTTGGCCGAAATTAGCAAAAAAGTTTGGGTTCGGTACCAAACTTGACCCAAACTTGACCCCGGACCCAGAACTCCATTGAAGTCAATGGGGACCCAAACTTTTCGGCACAAAAATGGCTGTAAAAAAGTCCCTATAGCACTAGGAGACGATTTTAGAACAATAATCTTTCCCTTACAGCACCAGCAGGAACCTCTCCCTATAGAACTAGGAGATGATTATAGAACATTAATTTGTCCCTTACAGGAGCTGCAGGAACCTCTTCCTATATCACTAGGAGATGATTTTAGAACAATAATCTGTCCCTCACAGGAGCAGCAGGAACCTCTCCCTATAGAACTAGGAGATGATTTTAGAACAATAATCTGTCCCTCAAAGCAGTAGACTCTACCTAGTCCAGTATCAGATCGTTCTGCAATGCAGGATGAGATGTTATTAGATCTGCAATCTGTCCCTCAAAGCAGTAGTAGTAGTAATCTCTACCTAGTCCAGAATCAGATTGTTCTGTAATGCAGGATTAGATGTTATTAGATCTGCAATCTGTCCCTCACAGCGCCGGCAGCATCCTCTACCTACACTAGCCTGAGAGCATGTGACATGCAGCACTACGTGACTCCAGCTTATACAGAGGCTGGGACACATGATGCATTGGCCAATCACAGCCATGCCATTAGTAGGCATGGCTGTGATGGCTTCTAAGGGCAAACCAGTGAAACGCTTGTTGATTGGCTGCCCTGCAGCTATTCAACAAGCGGGATAAAATACCCAAACCCGGACTTACATATGAGACAGAGAGGAATGCAATTAACCTTAAAGGACATACAACAGTAAGATAGATACCAGTGTAATATTGATAAAGATGTTAAGTGTGATTACTGCTATATTTAGAGGCTGGGTTGTTAAACATAGAGCAACAATTTTGTTAGGTTGAGACTTCGTCGAAGCATCCCGTTCCCCCCACCACCCCATAGGGAACAAGCTGTGGTGTCGGGGAAGGGGGCGCCTCTCCGTCGTCCCATTAGAGAAATTACAGAGTAATGTGGATTATAGCAGAACTAAGTTGAGGTATGGTATCTAGTAGTAAATGGTACGTAACGGTGTTCATATTTCAGATTGGTGGTGCTTAGTACAGGTGCATTTCCTCAATCCAAATTTGAGATATCCATGTTAGATAGGGTTGTTGAAGGGAGGGTACCAGAAAGAAAGGGAAGAGAAGAAGGATAGGAAAGGAAAGGAGAAGGAAGAGGGTGGGTAAGTAGTGGGGGCTGGGGAGGCAGTAGGAGGAGGCAGTGCCATTGTTTTGTGTTGTACTCTCTGTGAGAATATGTTGGTGCTAAGCCTGTGGTTAGATATTTTGGTATGTTTTAGTAGTCCAAGAGTGTCTTGGGGTTTCCACCAGATATCTTATGAGGGGTGGAGAGACCATAGGGACCATCTGTGGTTGAATTTTTCTGTTTGCAGGTTTGCTTTGGCAAATGAATATTCGAGGGAGGCATTTTCCGTGATTATCCGAGTAGTGGAGGTCATTTCAGGGGGTGTTGGTTGTTTCCACAGTCTGGAAATTGCGAGTCTTGCCCCTATGAATATACTGTATGTGCCAGTATAGTTCTGAGGTTTTGGGGCCAAGCGGATAGAGCTATCCCAAATAGGGCCAGTTTAGGATCTGGTGTCATTCGGGTTTTGGTGATGGAGGAGGCAAGTTCAAATACTGATTTCCAGTAACGTTGTATGATAGAGCAGTTCCACCATATATGTGGTGCAGAGCCTATTTGTCCGCAGTTCCTCCAGCAATAAGGTGAGTAGTTGGGGTAGATGTGAGCCAGTTTTTCGGGTGTTAGATACCAGTTATGTAGCAGCTTTTGGGAGGCTTCCCAATGGGACAGGCATTTGGAGTGGGCAAGTGGGGTTCTAGAAGCCATGTTCCATGTGTTTATGTCCGCTTCAAAGTGGAGGTTCTTTTCCCAGTACTCCATTGATTACAATTTAGTCTGGTTGGGGTTGTTGGTCAGCAGTTGGTAGAAGGGGGAAATACCCAGGTGGGTGTTCAGGGGGTATCCAGGAGAAGCAGGATTTTTAAAGGAGTGTTGTTAGCCTCGCAATGCTTGATTGCTTGTAGTGCGTGTCGCACTTGTAGATATTTATAAAAGGTAGTTGCTTTGAGCTGGTATTTATGGCATAGGTCTTGGTAGTTTGATAAGGTGTGATTCTTATAGAGTTCAGCAATGTGGAGGATTCCCGCTGATTCCCAGACTGGTAGGCTGATGTGTGGGAATGCAGCTTCCAGAGATCTCAGTGGGAGTTTGTGCAGTGTTTGGGCCGAGACTCCCTGGTGATTTTTCAGGAAGGAAGTCCATACTTTAATCATAGACTTTATGGAATCCATGTAGTGTGGCTTGTTAGAGGTGGAGATCCAAAGGGCTCCTAGTAAATGTTTCAGATTCAGATTTAGGGCAGCGGCCTCTATGGGGGCCCATGAGGAGCTGGCTGAGGGTGACCACCAACATCTTGTTTGAGAGAGAATCGTCACTTTATAATACGCTTTTATGTCAGGGGCCCCCATGCCGGCAGCTTTTGTGGGTGCACAGAGTGTTGTTTTTTTCAAGCGCGGTTTCTTATAGTTCCATATACATTTTTGCATTAGTGTTTGTAATTGTTTCAGTTGGATTCGGGAATATTGAAGAGGTAGGGCTCGGAATAGATAAATAATGTGTGGGAGTAAAAACATTTTGGTCAATGCAATTCGTCCTGCCCAGGAGGCCACTCCAGTTTTCAATGTGTTGCAAAGTTTGGAGAGTGTAGTGGTCAGACTCATGTAGTTCAAGTTGCGGATTTTGGAAGTTGGGGATGTAAGTTGTACCCCTAGGTACGTAAGGGTATCGTTAGGGGACACTGTTTGCAATATGGTGTTTAGCCGTAGGGGATAAACCTACCGAGAGCATACGGGATTTTGACTGGTTGAGCTTGTATAGGGAGATGTTTCCAAAATGCTCTAATAGTGTGCATAGTGGCGGGAAAGATTGCTCAGGTTCTGTCAGGAGGATAAGGATGTCGTCCGCATAAAGTCCTATTTTATGCTGAACTTTATTTATGGTTAGGCCAGAGATGGCAGAATTCGGCCTGATGTGTTCTGCGAGGGGTTCCATTATTAAGGAAAATATAATGGGGGAGAGTGGGCATCCTTGCCTAGTGCCATTGGCTATGGGGAAGTGTGATGACATATAACCCGACGTCCATACTCTAGCGGAGGGATTAGTATATAGTGTTAGTATTGAGGAGAGAATACGGCCTGTAAATCCCAATTTCCCAAGTACTGCTCGCATGTAAGACCAATGTAAACAGTGTAACCAGGCAGTGGGAAAAGCAAATAGAATTCTGGGATGTATCAGTAGAGGGATCACCAGCAGGAGGAAGGAGGTTCTGATTCCTCTATATAGATCTTTAGTGTGACCTCACTTAGAATACTGAGTCCAGTTCTGGAGACCACACTTACAAAAAAGATATTGATAAAATAGAACGAGTTCAGAGACGGGTAACAAAAATGGTGAAAGGTCTGGGGTGAAAGGTCTGGGGATAAAACATATCAAGAGCGACTTCAGGAACTGAATATGTACAGTCTGGAGGAAAGAAGGCAGAGGGGAGACATGATTGAAACCTTTAAATACATCAAGGGGGGGAATAAGGTTCAGGAGGGCAGTCTTTTCAATATGAAACCAAAATCAAGAACACGGGGACATGACCTCAAACTAACTGGGGGGAAGTTCAAAACTAATCTTAGAAAGTATTATTTTACTGAAAGGGTGGTTGATGATTGGAATAAACTACCAACAGAGGTTGTGAGACAGTCAACAGTAAATGGCTTCAAACATGCTTGGGATAAACATAAATCCATAGTCAGACAACAAGGTTAATGTAAAAAAAAAATATATAAAAAAAAAAATAAATAACAAAAAATAAAAAAATTAAAAATAAAAAAATAAATAAATAAAAAGGGGCAGACTCGATGGACTACTCAGTCTTTTTCTGCCGTCACTTTTCTATGTTTCTATGTCACTTTTCTATGTATGCGGTCGAAGGCCTTTTCGGCGTCTAGGGACAATAATACAGATGGGATTTTGTGGTGTTCCACCCATTGAATCAGGTTTAAAAAATGCCTAGTACCGTCCGTGGTTTGTCTGCCGTAGATGAAGCCCACCTGATCTGGGTGCACCAATAGGGGAGTGATTTTAGCAAGTCTATTAGCTATCAATTTAGCATATATTTTTGTGTCCGTGTTCAATAAGGATATGGGCCGGAAGTTTTGTGGGGTGTCAGTGGGTTTTCCAGGTTTGGGTATGGTGACTATGATAGATTATAGGAATTCTGGGGGTCAGTGTCCCGTGTCAGCTATCTGATTTAAGGATTTGGTTAGAAAAGGAGTCAGGTATGGGGAGAATATTTTATAGTAGCAGTTGGAGAATCCGTCCAGTCCGGGGGATTTGTGAAGTGGTAGGGAGTTTATTACATTGTTAATTTCTTGTTCAGTGAAGGGGGACGAGAGGTTCTGTAGGTGTTCAGAGGAGAGCGAGGGTAATTTTATGCTGTTTAAGAATCGGGCTATGTCCTCTATTTGGGGGGTTGGTGCTGGGTCAGTGTCGTTTAGATTATAGAGAGTCGCCTAGTAGTTTCTGAATTGCTCCGCAATGTCGGCGGGGTTGATAATTTTCCATTTGTCTTGGGCTGTGAGGTACGGGATTTCGGAGTTAATCACTTTTTTTTTATATTGTCTGGCCAAGTAAGCTCCTGGCTTATTGCCTGAGGTATGTGAGGTCATTTTGAGGCGTTTGATAAAGAATTCGTAGCTTTGTCGCATGGTTTGACTTAGTTGGAAGCGGAGGAGATTAATGTTCTCAGCAGATTTGGGGTTATATTTTAACTTGTTTTTGGGATTCTAGTGTTTTAATTTGGTCTGTCTGGGATGTTATCCGTAGTGTTCGCCTCTTTTTCTCCTGCACCGAGAGTTTGATCAGGTGTCCTCGCAGGACTGCTTTGTGTGCATTCTATAAAAGGACGGGGTCAATGTCACGTGTATTGTTAGTTTCGAAAAATAATTTTATTTCTTTCTCGAGTAGGGGTTTATATGTAGGGTCAGTAAGGAGTGAGGAGTTAACTCTCCAAGGGGAGTTAGATTTGGTGTTGTTTGAAAGCATTATATCAATAGAGCAGGGGGCATGGTCTGACCACGTGATTACTCCAATTGAGGAGTTTGAGACCTTCTGTAAGGTGTATTTGTCTGTGAGGAAGAGATCTATGCTGGAGTATGTCCCATGGGCGGGCGAGAAGAAAGTGAAATCCCTTTCGCTACCGTGTGCACACCACCATATGTCATAAAGATCTTCGTTAGCTATAAAGGTTGCTAGGGCTGATGCTTTTTTACGAAAGAGAGTTTTATAGAACTTGGGGGAAGGGTTGTTCGAGGCATAAACCTTCACTATGGTCAATCTGGAATTGTTATAAATAGCGGATACTATAATGTACCTGTCATTGGGGTCAGCTTCCACTTTGAGCAGTTGGAATGCAAAAGTATTTTTAACTGCGACCATTATTCCTCTCTTTTTGGAGTTTGTACAGGCGGTAAATATGTGTGGGAATCTAGGGTGGGTGCATTTCGGGGGATTGCTATGGTGAAAATGTGTCTCTTGTATGCAGATCACATTGCATTGTGATGTGAGTGCTTCTCTCCAAAGGAGGGATCATTTGTAGGGGCTGTTCAGTCCCTTAACATTACGGGAGAGAATTTTTAAAGCCATATGTGGTTATATGGGTTGCAGTAAGGGATGCGGCTGTGCACATAGCAGCTTGGGAGATCACTTCTCTCCTGTACATAGACAAGACTTTCACATAGAGCATGAAATAAATCATACAAGTTAACCGTAGTTCTTATAAGAAAGTTGGCACTGTCTCCTAAGGAGCATATGAGGGGTGTCGGGAACAGGGGAAAGGAGGAATAAGAAGAGAAAGTCAGAGGGTAAGAAGTAAGGTAAAAGTATGGGTACCTAGTACGCTTCTCAGTGGGAGGAAGGTAGGTATTCTCTGCACTTAACAGGGACAATACTAAGAAAAGTAACATTAGTAACACAGTGAGACGGGCCGCTAACACGGGGGCCAACAATGTCGGATGTTTGTAAGGTTCCTTTACCTGGCCTGAGCATTAAAATGTTCATTTGTTTGTCACATTGCGCCAGTCCCTTTGTAGATGATCCGATTTGGACCGGTTGGAGGTCTTGCTGGCTGGTGATGGGTTAATGCCCCAATTTTGGAGCTGTTTTAGCCCTTGCTTCAGTTGGGTGATAGTGGTAGATTTCCCCAGATGTGTCACTATTATTTTGGTGGGGAATCCCCACTTATACATGACATTCTCCTCCTGCAAAGCTTTCGTAATAGGTGCTAGTTCTCTTTTTTTTTGGGCTGTATATGCAGAGATATCTGAGTAGACGGATAGGTGGTTGTACGGCTCAGGGAATGGAGAGGCGTTCCTGGCTGCCCTTAGGATTTTTTCTTTAGTAGTAAAGATATGAATGCGGAGCAGGACATCCCTGGGTTTGTCTGCTGCAATATGTGGAGGCTTAAAAATCCTGTGGGCTCTATCTATAATGAGCTCATGCGGTGTTAACGTGGGTACCAGGGTGCTGAATAGGGTGTGGAGGTATTGCGGGAGGTTTGGGGGTTGGATAGACTCTGGGACTCCTCTAATTTTAAGATTGTTCCTTCTGGAATGGTCCTCGAGGTCTGCGAGCTTAGATGGCACCCTCTGGAGCTCATTAGTTTGGTCTCTGTGGGCATCCACCATTTCGTTGTACGCCTGGGTGAATTCAGTTAGTTGTCTCTCCACTCTATCTGTACGGTCCCCCAATTTGTCTACTTGTATTTGGATTCTTGAAATAGATCTAGTGATATCCTTTTGAATGCCCCTTTGGAGCATTAGCAACATTTGCTTCAATGTGTGTTCTGATACAGCATTATCTGTGGTGGGAGCATTTGCAAGGGAGTCAGCCATTCCATCCACATCCTCATCCTCCTCGTGATAAGTTTCTTCCTTACCGTGTGTTGTGGAGAGGGGAATGGGGACGAGGCTGCCCTTTTATTCCTGTCTTTGCTGCCGATGCTGTCTGGGGTAGAGCTGTCCATCAGATCGATTGCCTGATCCTCTGTAGCAGAGTGCGGCGGGAAAGTATGTATTAGTTCGCCGTCTCTTCGTTCAGCACCATCTTGGGCTCCATGCGGCCTGGAGCTGCCGAAGAATTCTGTGAGGCGGCGGGATTTGGACGGTTTTGTGCCTTGTTTGCGGGGCATCCTGGCAGGTTGTGGGGACCTTCAGGGCCAGTTCTAGCTGTGTGGCTGCTCTGTAGCTGTCTTTAGGCCGGTGGATCTGTCCTGTGTCAGCGGAGCTTTCTCTTTAGGCGGCCATTCAGTAGCGCGGCCAGGCTCCGCCCCCACCCCCTCACATTTTTGTAAATATTTTATTCTATCTTTTCATGTGACAACACTGAATAAATTACACTTTGCTACAATGTAAAGTAGTGAGTGTACAGCTTGTACTTGTAAATTTGCTGTCCCCTCAAAATAACTCAACACACAGCCATTAATGTCTAAACCGCTGGCAACAAAAGTGAGTACACCCCTAAGCGAAATTATACAAATTGGGCCCAAAGTGTCAATATTTTGTGTGGCCACCATTATTTTCCAGCACTGCCTTAACCCTCTTGTGCATGGAGTTCACCAGAGCTTCACAGGCTGCCACTGGGGTCCTCTTCCACTCCTCCATGATGACATCACAGAGCTGATGGATGTTACAGACATTTGCGCTCCTCCACCTTCCATTTGAGGATGCCCCACATATGCTCAATAGGGTTTAGGTCTGAAGACGTGCTTGGCCAGTCAATCATCTTTACCCTCAGCTTCTTTAGCAAGGCAGTGGCCGTCTTGGAGGTGTGTTTGGGGTCATTATCATGGTGAAATACTGCCCTGTGGCCTAGTCTCTGAAGGGAGGGGATCATGCTCTGCTTCAGTATGTCACAGTATATGTTGGCATTCATGGTTCCCTCAATGAACTGTAGTTCCCCAGTGCCAGCAGCATTCATGCAGCCCCAGACCATGACACTCCCACCATCATGCTTGACTGTAGGCAAATCGCACTTATCTTTGTACTCCTCACCTGGTTGCCGCCACACACGCTTGACAACACCCGAACCAATTATCTTGGTCGCATCTGACCACAGGACATGGTTCCAGTAATCCATGTACTTAGTCTGCTTGTCTTCATCAAACTGTTTGCGAGCTTTCTTGTGCATAATCTTTAGAAGAGGCTTCCTTCTGGGACGACAGCCATGCAGACCAATTTGATGCAGTGTGCGACGTATGGTCTGAGCACTGACAGGCTGACCCCCCCTTCAACCTTTGCAGCAATGCTGGCAGCACTCATACGTCTATTTCCCAAAGATAACCTCTGGATATGACACTGAGCACGTGCACTCAACCCCTTTGGTCGACCATGACGAGGCCTGTTCTGAGTGGAACCAGTCCTGTTAAACCAGTGTATGGGCTTGGCCACCGTGCTGCAGCTCAGTTTCATGATCTTGACAGTCTTCTTATAGCCTAGACCATCTAACACCAACGAGTCACATGACACGGGAGGGAAAATGGCTAATTAGGCCCACTTTGGACATTTTCACTTAGGGGTGTACTCACTTGTGTACTACTGTTGCCAGCAGTTTAGACATTAATTGCTGTGTGTTGAGTTATTTTGAGGAGACAGCAAATGTACACTGTTATACAAGCAGTACACCCACTACTTTACATTGTAGCAAAGTGTAATTTCTTCAGTGTTGTCACATGAAGAGATATAACAAAATATTTACAAAAATGTGAGGGGTGTACTCACTTTTGTGAGATACTGTACATGTAAGACTTGTATAGGGAGGTTTGTGTCATCTCTGTGTATTACCTGAGGCTGTTCACTTCACTGGGTATATGGAGGGCTTACATCCACTTTAATTCTCACTCTTGTTTTCTCTTCCACAGTGTATCTCACTCAAAACCATGCCAAATAAATAAAACGCTCTACATAGTGTAAATTAATTAAAATATTTTATTCCTCCAAATAAAAACACCTACAACTCACATGTGTTAGAACTTCCAATTGAATTGAATTCATAGTGCCTTTTAGGTATATTACCCCACTGAGAAGCTATTCTTCCATAACAAACACATCCTGTACAGCCCCACCGTAATTTAATTTTTTTTATTTATGAACATCTGAAGCGAGAAAAGACACCTGACAGTAAAACAGAACTCAAGCCACGTCAAATATGTTCCTTTCCTGGACCTTTGTCTCAATACCACCTAATTCAAATACAATGGTACATTTTACAGACAGAAATATGGCTGTGCGGTAGGATCACCTGTATCTCCTATTGTAGCTAACCTGTACATGATGGGCATAAAGAGGCGGAGAAAAAATCCATGAACTCTTTCTGGAGAATAGCACATGGTCATTGTTTTTTGTTTATTACTAAAGATAATTGGCAGTTCACTTTACAAGAGATATTGAACTTTACTTGGTCATTTTTAATAGGGCTTAGCGAATGCGTTGAAATGTCACTTTGCAAAGAATAATCAATTATGTGTGTGGAAAAAACACCATTATAGCATGTATATGGACATTGGAAGTCAACAGAGCTTTACTACATTAACTAGACTCTGGGAAAAATTATTTTGCAAAGTGCAACTCTCCTAGGAAAGTAAACAGTCTGTTGGTCTTTTGTAAACGAACCCCATTGAATCGGGTATGTGGACGATACAAGATTATAATATTGGAAATACAATCTTTTATTGAACACATAAACTCAGTTGACATAAACGTCAAGTTTACAAGGGAAGAGACTCATAATAACAGATTACCATTTTTGGACTGTGTGTTACATGTCAAGGAAGGGTGCGACACGGACATTGAGGTCTACAGCAACCCACCCACACAGACTAGTATCTGTGTTTGACTCGCCACCCTTTGGAACACAAACTTGGGGTTATTAGAAGTCTGCAATGTCAGACTGAGATGGTAGCAACAAACACTGAGGCTGCGAGTTGTGTGAGCTACTGCTACCCGGATGTTGCAGTTGTCTTGGTTTGGACCCCCGTTCTGACTGAAGGTCCGGGTGAGCCGTCCACTTGAGTGTTTTGGAGGTATCCACAGTGGGGACAAGAGGCGATAGTGTTTGCAGCGGCAGGAGGGGAGACTACCTGATTGCAGCAGCAGGAAGGGAGACCATCTTTACTTGTAAACAAAGCGTGTTAGACCACTCTTATCAGGGGGTCGCATGCTCTCTGGTAAGAGTATATCGGCAGGGGTGTTGAGTGGCACCTGAGTGTTTTCATTTCCTCCCTGACACAGATTGGGACTTTCTTCCTGTGTGATTTCATCCTTGAACACCTATCATTCCCTGGATGTACTGAATAATAGACTGTTGATTTATTGATTGAACTAGCGCTGCACCTTTTTTCTATTGTGTCTTTTAGGGTTTGTTCTGATGTATGACCTTGTGCATAGCTGCTGAATATTCATGTCCATTAATAGCTTGATCTAGTCACTAAACCCATATTGCGCGGATTTTTACACATTTTTTAAAACACTGAGGTTGATTTACCAAACTGGAGAGTCTAAAATCTGGTTGAGCTCTACATAGAAGCCAGTCAGCTTCCAGTTATTTTGTCAAAGCTTAATTGAACAAGCTGATGTTAGAAGCTGATTGGCTACCATACACTGCTGCACCAGATTTTGCAGTCTCTAGTTTTAGTAAATCAACCCCACAAAGTCTAAAGGCAAAATTACAGCTATCTAATGAGTGATTTGAAAGTTTGTGGCTACCAAGACTGGGCTTTTGTTAAAAGACAATAGGGTCAAGCAAAAGCATAGGACAATTGAACAGAGGGGAGAAGTAGAACACATTGGGAGACTTTACTGAATTGACAGAATGTTGTTAGAATGTTTACTTTTTTGAGAATTTACTGAATTGATAGAAAGGTGATTGTTAGCCAGCTATGCATGACCACTAATCAACTTCCAACTTCAGTCTGTTCAGTTAGGCTTTGAAAATGAATGCTAGAAGCTGATTGGTTGTCATACACGTCTGCTCCACATTCTTGCTGCTCCAGTCTTAGAAAATTCCTCTGAGTGTGTAATATAGTCATCCCATATGTAGCTGGAGCATTGGAAAAACATTAACAAACATTTTGTCATCCCTCTGTCCTTAAACACAGCAATACACTGAGACAGAAGCTTGTTCAACACAACATCCAAACGCAAGTGAAGTAACTTGGTATGTGAAGTGCAGTGTAGTGAAGAATGCAAAGACCTGTACATTGGAGAGATGAAACATCCTCTCAAAAAATGAATGGCCCAATATAACAAAGCAAATTCTACAGGTTAACGTGAATGTAAACCCATTCTGTATGCTTGTACCTACGGGCAAGCCTATAATAATACGAATATTACCTAAACGTTCACGGTTTAGAAGATATTCACCCTTCATGCAGCCAATGATGTCACCGGCACCTGCGATCTGAAGGGACAGTATACCCGTGCCTTCAGAGCTCCGTGCCGTGGTCCGTGACTCCCATGTGCATGCATGGGAGTGACGTCATCGTGGCACGGCCAATAAATGGCTGGAGGAACGGAACCTGGAAGGAAGACCGGGTGAAGATGGAAGTGTCTGGCAGAACTCACAGCATGGTGGTGCAGGGCTTTAGTCTAAGGTAAGTATCACATATGTGCTAGTATGTTCATGTGCGTGTAAAGGCAGGCATCCCAATACTTTTGACAATATAGAACATATATATATATATATATATATATATATATATATATATATACATATGTATTTATATTTATACACACAGTTTATTGTATATCTAATGAGGAGCACAGGCTGGACGAATGCAGGTGACCTTTGCATTTGTGACAGGTGAGACAATTTAATCAATACTCAACGTATAAGGTAAGCTTAAAGCAAGCCTGCACCTTACCATTGCTGGACTATGAATCAAGTGCACTTTAAGCACTATCTACCAATAGCATGTATATATATCTTTGTAATAATGTGAAAGTTTCTTCTAGCTAACCTTAGTGTTAGAAGTAGCCATTAGGGTTATGGATAGACCTATCACTAACTGCATGTGACAACGTAATGACAATCAGCAAGTAGCTGTGCTGTCACATAGATAAGGTCCCTCACCTTATGTAAGCTACAATTTGAGAGACACCTAGTTTACACAGAGTGGATTCTTGTTCTCAGAGCAGCTAAATCGAGCAGAGGATTTAAACCTGAGGATTGTTGTTTATGTCAATGGTCATGGGAGGTGGTTCTTGTCAATCTCACATGTTTTAAATCGAGTGCTTAACTTTGCTCCTTCCCTTTGGAAAATACAAGCCACCTGGCTGTTTTCATTTTCAGTTAGTATGTTCAGAACATGACATATAATTTTCCTATGCATGCATTGCAGCATGGGTAGTAGCACATACAATTAGATCTGAATGGGCCCAAAATGCCCCCCGTGTAACAGAGAGCACAGAGGTTGAGAGCATAGCAAGTGTGTGGTCTTGTTTTGTAGAACCGCACTGAGCATTAATGAGTAAAGAATTGTTCTTTAGCCCTGCGGATACCTCTTGTATTTTTTGTCTGTTGGGATGTTTGAGAGCATATCCTGTATATGAGCTAAGCAATAACTGTCCTTTCTTTGTTGCTGTTATTTGTGCAGTGAGACATAGCATTTTTGTTTTATTTGAAGTTGGATGCAGAATACAATTGGGGGAGGGGGTGTATGGTGTAAGGTGTATTTATTGTTATATTTAAAATTCTAGAGGGTATGAAAACATACAACCCACTGTACATGCATAACGCCTATAGACAACAGTTGTAGTGGTTGCTTGTCATGCACGAGGTGGTATCAAAAAGTTTTGAGACTAGTTTTGTAACACACCAACAGATGGCAGCACAAGGCTGTGTGCACAGTCACAGGGAGCACTGACCTTGATAATTCAGGGTTCCAAAAAACATCACCCTGTGTACATCGGGAACTGTACAACTGGTGCTATTCTGACCATGTGCATTACCAGGTCTACTATATCATCGTGGACAGCAAGTTAGAACAAACCTGAGTTTCTTGCCGGAAACAACATGATCTCACTTCACCGTCTTCCCAAAGATGAAGATCCAGCTCAAAGGTCTCCTTTTTGATACCATTGCATCCAGTGATCCAGATCCAGTGTAAATCGCAGAAGGTGCTTGACACGCTTCAAAAAGAAGACTTCTTGGACACATTCCAGAAGTGGCAGGAATGCTGGGAGAGCTGTATTGCTGTGCAAGGGTACTATTTTGAAGGTTATAGTGTGTAAACATAGATAAATAAAGTACTTTCTTGTAAACAGCACTAGTCTAGAAAGTTTTTGATACCACTTTGTACATATGTGTGTTTTAGTTAACTGCACCCTGTGCTCAAATTCAAACCTATAAAATGAGGGTTTGGTGAGAACAAAGCAGACAAACAAGGACTTGCCTAATTCAATGCATCAAATATCCAGATGGTCAAAAATATCAATCAATACATCATCAATATATCAATGTTCTGAGAAGAAAGACCTTCATTAGCCACTGGTACCTCCTCCCCTCTATGAGTAAATAGGGACTACTGCATACCTAAATCAGTGGACAATGATCATATTTTACCCACTGTGACGGAACTATTTAATTACCTCCTTGACAGGTGAGCCCAAACAGACGCAACACGGACCCCCAAAGCGACATTATCTGCTGCATTGTAGATTATAGGCTGAAGGAGGACATTCTGAGGAAGGCCAGAAACAGAATTCACATCACAATGGGAGGATCTAACATAAATATTTTTCAGGATCTCTCTGGCATCACGCTGTAGCACAGAAGGGACATCTGACCCTTGCTAGATGTTCTGCGTGCAAAGGGTATTACTTACAGATGAAAGTATCCATTCTGCCTATCTGCTTCTACACAAGGGAAAACAGCAGCACTCAGGGTGCCGGAGGACATCCAGCACTTCTGCGAGACCCTGGGTATCCTGGTGATCGATGTACCCAACTGGTACGCAAAATTTCGCCCTTCCCACAATAGCAGAGCACAGCACCATGAAGAGCAAATGGAATACCTAGACACCCGATACAGGAGATGCCACTCCCCCTTCACAGGGCAGACCACAGGCCGCTGGGGCCTGGCGCTCATCCAGGGATCCAGCCCTACCAAACCACCACAGCCGAAGATGGTCCGGAGGGATAACTAACGGCCAGCTTCTTCATTGCAAGACGAGCGGATAGCTCACCACCAACAACTCTCATTTTTCTTTTTCCTTGTTTTATGTTGTTCTTCACCCTGCTACTCCCCACTACCACTTCCTACTCATCACAAAGAGTAATTCTCCAGCCTTTTTAACACCTTACTTAATCTACTCTTCTGCAGTGGTTAAACGTCATGGATCAGTTTAGACTGAGACATTGTTGTCAAGATATGTAAAGGGAACACTAGGCTAAACCTAGTCCCCCCATCCTGCCCAGGACTGAGGCTCTTACAAGGAAGAATTTGTCTATACACATATACTGTCCGGCCTGGAAAGCTAAAATCAACCCGCCAGAAAAGCCCCAGGGGGCCTCCCTCCTCTCCTTAGCCAGAGGCCACAAAACGGAGCTCCCATTCGGCTCTGCTACAGACTGTTCCCCCCCACTTGAGGTTCTGTAAGTCTTTGACAGTGCCACAAGGGCTCCACCTGTTGGCTGACATATATCTTTAACCTTTACAACTAGATGTCGTAAACATTCAGCACAGCCACACAGGCATACCAGAACGGCTACATACAGTAACATAACAGTGGTAACATCCACCGCAGGTGACCCTCTAGGGTCCTCTGGACCACTTGGTGGTCATTAGGTACCTGAGGATAGCAGCAGCCTGGCAGGCATATCAGTACACTTCTTACCTTGAATCACCATACAAGGTGACATCTGCGGCCAGGACACCCTGGGGGACGCTGCACTAGCTACTGGCTAACAGCACAGAGATGGCCTCTCCCATTGAAACCCCTTTGGAGCCGTCAGGGAATAGCATAACAGATCCGGGCTTCTCATAGGGAACTGCCCGAACAGCCTACTACATAGGCAAGCCCTAGCTTAGTTACTAGCATGGATATATTATACGCAATGCAGGACGGGGCAGGTCAGTCCCCGACATGTATACGAACATGGTGGGTCCTGACCTTTCTTTAACAAACATAAGGCGCTTCCAGAGTTACACACTCCATGAATAGAACAACTTACCAATCACAAAGAGGTTAATAAGATACATAAAGTTACATGTTGCTGAGAGTTTTTTCCATTTGTTACATGTAGTTACATGTTATTAAGAATTTTTTGAACTTATGTTAGGGTCTAACCCCTGGGTCTAGTGACCATGATTGATCAGTTTCCCAGACAGTATGCTATGCAATTGATTATAATGATATGACTGACTGAAAAGCAGTGGGTCCATATTTTCTGGTGAGTGTGGGCACAAAGGGGGTCACCGATCACTGTGTGTCACCTCACAGCACTTTGGAGTTTTTTATTGAGCACGGATCTGCACCTTATTTGAAGCACCAATTACTTTATATGTGGACTATATATGAATTTCTATTATATGTAATTTCTGGGTTTGGCGCTGTAATTTCATTAACTACACTACGGCAGGATTCACCTGAGTACAGCTGCCCCCAAGTGTCATCTGTTATATGTTAGTTGATGCATATTTTCTGTGCATGTGGTTTATTAATTTCAAGAACTAAGTGCTTTTCATTTTCTTTGTGGTGTTTAAAGGTTTATAAGTTTTTATTTGCATCGTATCACGTATGCATTCACTGATTTAGTATTGTTTTAAGGTTAGTCGCTGATCCACATTTATCAGTTTACTAGCAGGAACACCCTGAGCGCAGCAGCCCCCTTGTTGCACATTGTTTTTGCCCATAATTTGCACATAAAAATATTTATTTTCACATATATATATACATATATATATATTTTTCACTTATTTGCATTCATCATTGAACAATCTGAGGGCCAATCAGATTGTCTTAAGGGTAGGCGCTGATCCACATTTATCACATAGTGATATGTTATTGTGTTGATGTACGCATATCCCTGACACAAGATACGATCCTGTCTGCTTTCTGCACATATGACGCTCCCACGATGTCATGGTCCCATCCCCTTTGATACGGGGTTGGAATTAGGACATATACCACAAAATACTCCGCAAAACGCCTCGAAGAGCCTACCTCAACGTACATTGTCTCCCAACAACCACCCCTCCATCACATCTCATACACTATGCTTTAATCCACGTGACGGCGGAACACACTTTAGACACCTAGGAACCCTTCTTGACCGTGGTTGGATCAGCCCCCACTCGACAACGCACACCCTTAACATATAACCCTTGCACATCATAACTTAGATAGCAAAAGCGCCAAGACAACAGACGTTGGGTTACAAGATCCGGGACGGACGGATCCTCCTCAGGTATATAGGTGGTCGATGGTAGATCCCCCCGACCACCCTATCAACAAAACCTGAACAAAACCTGATTTAAACAGATGATCAAACGTTTAATTCATCTAAGGTATAAGGGCGCACTATGCAATATCTGAGACAAGACAGGCGAAGCCTCAGATGAAAACAACATAAGTACCTTTCCTTCAGACCCACAAGGAACAACTTAGTTGACCTAACAATATATGACACATTGTCTGATAAAAATTGGACGCAGGGTATTGAAACGGATCAAAAAACAATATATTTAATCACTTCACTACAAAACAAAAGCGACTCCGTTGAACATTTTCCGTGAGGAAGGGTCTATCAAGGACCCGAAACGTTAACGTTGGACACTGGGATACCAATCACCATCTCCCCGGTTGGACAACGGAAAGCTCGTTTTGATATAAAAGCTATGTATATATATTTGTGATATATCATGTAACGTATTTGCTTGATCACATGATACCAATATATGCTACTCAAGGTGTGCCGAATTGGGCATCCCCTTTTTTAGAATAAATATAATATTCTTTTTAACATATCTGACTTCAGTGTGTGATATTGCTGCCTATAAAGTCCCACCAAGGGGGTCAATCTCTTATCTAACTTAGATAGCAGTCACCACGCACCAATGTCTAAGTATATAGATAGACGGGCTGGTACCCGCCTATTGTCGGTTACACTTCGAGAAGGAGCACTTCTCACCCTATCCCTCACCCTATCACCCCCCCTCAGAGTGTGCAGGGATAGCTAAAAACGACCTAACAAATCCAAAATTTAAGCTCAAACTGTACTTCTTGAATGCCAAAGGCTTGAATGTACCAGAAAAAAGGGCACGATTGCTCTTGTCCTTACACAAAACCAAGGCAGACGTGGTCTTCCAACAAGAGACTAGAGTTGAGCGAACCCGGACTGTAAAATTCTGGATCGTACCGGACTGTGGGGTGCCCCGAACCCGATCCCGGACATTAAAAAAAAAAATGTCCAGGATTGGGTTCGGTTTTCGGGTATTTTTGGCGCCTTTTCTATAGCTGCTGGGCAGCCAATCAACAAGCTTTTCACTAGTTTACCCTTAGAAGCCATTACAGCCATGCCTACTAATGGAATGGCTGTGATTGGCCAGTGCATCATGTGACCCAGCCTCTATATGGGGCTGGAGTCACGTAGCGCCGCAAGTCAGATCGTCTCAGACTAGAGTAGGGAGAGCTTCATGCCACTGCTGTGAGGGAAAGATTAGCATTCACAACCATCTCAGACTGCATTAGGGAGACCTTCATTGCGGTCCTGTGAGGGACACATTAGTGTTCAGAACCATCTTATAGTGCATTAGGGAAACTTTCCTGTTGTTGCTCTGAGGGAGAGATTCTCATTCTAAAACCATCTATTACTGCATTAGGGAAACGTTCCTGTGGGTGCTCTGAGGGAGAGTTTATCATTCTAAAAACAACTACTACTGCATTAGGGCCAGGTTCCTGTTGGTGCTTTGAGGGAGAGATTATCGATCTAAAAACAACTACTACTGCATTAGGGCCAGGTTCCTGTTGGTGCTTTGAGGGAGAGATTATCGATCTAAAAACAACTACTACTGCATTAGGGCCAAGTTCCTGTTGGTGCTCTGAGGGAGAGTTTATTGTTCTAAAAACAACTACTGTTGCATTAGGGTCAGGTTCCTGTTGGTGCTCTGAGGGAGAGTTTATCGTTCTAAAAACAACTACAACTGCATTAGGGCCAGGTTCCTATTGGTGTTTTGAGGGAGAGTTTATCGTTCTAAAAACAACTACTATTGCAATAGGGCCAGGTTCCTGTTGGTGCTTTGAGGGAGAGTTTATCGTTCTAAAAACAACTACTACTGCATTAGGGCCAGGTTCCTGTTGGTTCTCTGAGGGAGAGTTTATTGTTCTAAAGTCATCTCCTACTGCATTAGGGCCAGGTTCCTGTTGGTGCTCGGAGGGAGAGTTTATCGTTTTAAAAACAACTACTACTGCATTAGGGCCAGGTTCCTGTGGGTGCAATGAGGGAGATTTTATGGTTCTAAAAACAACTACTACTGCATTAGGGCCAAGTTCCTGTTGGTGCTCTGAGAGAGAGTTTTTTGTCTTAAAGCCATCTACTACTGCATTAGGGCCAGGTTCCTGTTGGTGCTCTAAGGAGAGTTTATCGTTCTAAAAACAACTACTACTGTATTAGGGCCAGGTTCCTGTTGGTGCTCTGAGGGAGAGTTTATCGTTCTAAAAACAACTACTACTCCATTAGGGCCAGGTTCTTGTTGGTGCTCTGATGGAGAGATTATTGTTCTAAAAACAACTACTACTGCATTAGGGCCAGGTTCCTGTTGGTGCTCTGAGGGAGAGTTCATCATTCTAAAAACAACTACTACTGCATTAGGGCCAGGTTCTTGTTGGTGCTCTGAGGGAGAGTTTATCGTTCTAAAAACCAACTACTACTACATTAGGGCCAGGTTCCTCTGGGTGCTCTGAAGGAGAGTTTATCGTTCTAAAAACAACTACTACTGCTTTAGGGCCAGGTTCCTGTTGGTGCGCTGAGGGAGAGTTTATCATTCTAAAAACAACTACTACTGCGTTAGGGCCAGGTTCCTGTTGGTGCTTTGAGGGAGAGTTTATCGTTCTAAAAACAACTACTACTGAATTAGGGTCAGGTTCCTGTTGGTGCTCTGAGGGAGAGTTTATCATTCTAAAAACAACTACTACTGCAATAGGGCCAGGTTCCTGTTGGTGCTTTGAGGGAGAGAATATTGTTCTAAAAACAACTACAACTGCATTAGGGCCAGGTTC
>BLSH010043658.1:60708-71966 GCA_018402905.1 Glandirana rugosa
CTCCGGCTCCGTCGTCGTCTTCTTCTTCGTCCTCCTCCGGCTCTGGAAAGAACCTAAAACTCCATGAATAAGGTTACGTCGTTCACGAAACGTAAATCTACGGACTAGTACCTCCAACACGAGTCCAAATCTTGTAAACACGGAGCGAAGTCGGAGAGTAACGTGTCATACGTTTGGTGAGCACAGAACATCAGTCGTGTAACAGACTTCTTGACGGTGCAGCCCCTTGTGGAAACTCGACGGAAACCACACGATCCAGGGACCCACGCCACCCATCATCGTCCGCATGCCAGATCCCCTGCGAGCGAGGCGAAAACGTTGGACGAAGGAGAAAACGACACGACCACGGAATGCGAGTGACGTGTGCAGTTTGGAGGAAGAGGTGGTGGTCGCACAGAGGCACCAGCACAGCAAAAGAGGAAGCAGGTTGCAAAAGCGGAGCGAGCGTCCCCTAGACCGTACGCCTGCTACTACCCACCGCACCCAGGGACCTAGCACACCAAAGGCAGCTCAAAGGTGTTCCCCGACGTGGCAGTTCTTCAGACAATGTGCTGACTACAAGACACGAGTGGTTTGCATACTGTGCAATGAGAGGCTGAAGCGAGGCACAAATGTTCTAAACCTGAGCACAACCTCCATGATCAGGCATCTAAATGCAAAGCACTTGCTGCATTGGAATAAGTACCTCAAAATCCAAGAAAGGTCTCGGCCTCCTCCTGCTTCTTCTTCTGCTGCTGCCTCGGCCTCTTCCTCCACCTCTACAGTGCCAGTGGCACCTGCCACCCAGCAAACAGACGATGTGACAGCAACACCACCATGTCTGCCACAGTCCCAAGCATTTCCACACGGTCCCATGGAAGCTTACAGCTCTCCATCTCCCAAACACTGGAGAGAAAGAGGAAGTACCCCCCTACCCACCCATGATCCCTGCCCCTGAATGCCAGCATTTCAAAATCCCTGGCCTTTTAAATGCTGTCATTCCGTCTGGTGGACATGGACAGTTTTAAAAGCCTGATGGCGGTGGCTGTCCCACAGTACGTGGTTCCCAGCCGCCACTACTTTTCCAGGCGAGCCATCCCTTCCTTGCACAAACAAGTTGGGACGAGATCAAGTGTGCACTGCGCAACGCCATCTGTGGTAAGGTCCACATAACCACTGATACGTGGACCAGTAAGCATGGGCAGGGACGCTATATCTCGCTAACTGCACACTGGGCAAATGTAGTGGCGGGTGGGCCTGAGCCAGCTAGCCATTTAGAGCATGTCCTTCCGCCACCCAGGATTGCAGGGCATTTCTCTTTGCCTCCTGTTGCCTCCTCCCCCTACTGCACTTCCTGCTCCTCCTCTACCACCTCCTCATCCGCTCAGTGTAACACCTTCACCACCAACTTCAGCACATCCAGGGGGAAACGACATCAGGCTGTTTATAAATTGATATGTTTGGGGGATAAACCCCACACTGCGCATCAGCTGTGGACGGGCATTGAACAACAGACCGATGAGTGGTTGTTGCCACTGAGCCTCAAGCCCGGCCTGGTGGTGTGCGATAATGGGCAAAATCTCGTAGCAGCTCTGGGCCTAGCCAGTTTGACGCACATCCCTTGCCTGGCGCATGTGCTGAATTTGGCGGTGCAGAAATTTCTAAAAAATTACCCGGATATGTAAGAGCTGCTGCAGAAAGTGTGGGCCATCTGTGCGTGCTTTTGGCGTTCTCACCCTGCTGATGCTCACCTGTCTTTGCTGCAGCGGAACTTCGGCCTTCCCGCTCACCGCCTCCTATGCGACGTGCCCACAAGGTGGAACTCCACCTTGCACATGCTGGAGAGACTGTGCGAGCAGCAGCAGGCAATAGTGGAGTTTCAGCTGCAGCATGCACGGGTCAGTCACTCTGCGGAACAGCACCACTTCACCACCAACGAGTGGGCCTCCATGCGAGACCTGTGTACCATATTGCGATGTTTCGAGTACTCCACCAACATGGCCAGTGCCGATGACGCTGTTCTCAGCGTTACTATTCCACTTCTATGTCTCCTTGAAAAAACACTTCGGGCGATGATGGAAGAGGATGTGGCACAGGAGGAGGAGGAAGAGGGGTCATTTCCATGGTTATCAGGCCAGTCATTCACAAGTGGCTCGGAGGCTGGGTTCCTGCAACAGCATAGGCTAGGTCAAAAATTTTCAAGCCAGGGGACAGTTGTGGAGGATGAGGAGGATGAGGATGATGATGAGAAGGAGGAGGAGGAACCGTGTTCACAGTAGGGTGGCACCCAACGCAGCTTGTGGGCATTACTGGAGCATAGCTGTGGGGATACGGAGGACACAGATGATACACCTCCCACAGAGGACAGCTTGTCTTTGCCTCTGGGCAGCCTGACACACATAAGCGACTACATGCTGCAGTGCCTGCTCAACGACAGCCGAGTTGCTCACATTTTAACTTGTGCTCATTACTGGATGGCCACCATGCTGGGTCCCCCCGGTACAAGGACAACGTGCCGTCCTTAATTCCCTCACTGGAGCGTGATCGGAAGATGCGTGACTACAAGCGCACTCTGGTAGACGCACTGCTGAGGGCATTCCCAAATGACACCGGGGACTCAGTGGAAGCACAAGGCAGAGGAGGAGGAGGAGGAAGAGGTCACCAACGCAGCTGTGGCACCGCCAGCACCTCAGAAGGCAGGGTTAGCATGGCCGAAATGTGGAAAAGCTTTGTCAGCAGCAAGCCACCACAAACAGCACCACCAGCTGATTGGCAAGGTCTTAGCAGGAGGCAGCATTTCAGCAACATTATGTGTGCACACGCCTACACGTACTGACTGATGGGTCTGCTCCATTCAACTTCTGGGTCTCCAAATTGGCCACATGGCCTGAGCTTGCCCTTTATGCCTTGGAGGTGCTGGCCTGCCCTGCAGCCAGTGTATTGTCTGAACGTGTGTTTAGTACGGCAGGGGGCGTTATCACAGACAAGCGCAGCCGCCTGTCCACAGCCAACGTGGACAAGCTAACCTTTATTAAAATTAACCAGGCATGCATCCCACAAGACTTGTCTGTACCTTGTACAGAATAGACATTTAGACCGGCCTCACACAGCCATTGGTATCCTTTTTTTTTTTAATGTGTCTCAATATTTTGGCGGCTACCCCAATTCTAAAAAACCCAAACAAACAAAAAACAGTTTCGGCTACCTCCTCCTCCTCTTCCTCCTCCTCCTCCTTCACCACCGCCACTTCCGCCTACACTGCCACGGTCATGGCGTAGTCAACCTCTAGGCTCCTACTCCACATCCATCTCCTCCTCCCATTTTTATTTTTTTTAGTTGATTTTAAGTTATTTCCCTATCCACATTTGTTTGCAGGGCACTTGCCCTACTATTACCCCAATTTTGCTTCCTTTTGCAGCCTTCTAGCCCTTTCCATGACTTTTTTACAGCCATTTTTGTGCCCAAAACTTCGGGTCGCCATTGACTTCAATGGGGTTCGGTGTCCGGGGTCAAGTTCGGATCGAGTTTGGCACCAAACCCGAACGGTTTCATGAGGTTCGGCCGAACCCGACAAACTCGAACATCCAGTTGTCCGCTCAACTCTACAAGAGACCCATTTCAGGACGGACAAGATCACCAAATTATATAGCCATTATAGACATTTCCCACAGTCTTCCACGCCCCCAACTTCGAGTCAAAATCGAAAGCGGTGTCAATTCTAATAGCCACACAATGTCCACTCCAAATCCTAGACACAGTCAAAGATAAGCGAGGCCGATTTATCTTCCTAAAAGGGACCATACACAGAAAGACGATCACGTTAGCCAGCATTTACGCTCCGATCGTCAAGTTTCCATTTTCAAAGACACTGTGAGACTCCACACGCCATTCCAACACGGTTTACTAATAATGGGCGGGGATTTCAATGTAGCGCTCAACCCTGCACAGGATACCTCCAATGACACATCCTCTCTTAAGTACAGTGCCCTCAGAACCATCAAAAATCTGTTTAGAGACCTCACCCTTCATGACATCTGGCGAGTACTCAACATGCACACAAAAGATTTCACTTTTTACTTCCCTCCCCATAACAGAGACACCAGAATAGACTACCTCCTTATATCCCAAAATGACCTATCCAATCTGACTTACGCTTCCATTGACCCAATGTTTCTCTCCAACCATAACCCCATCTCAGCGACCGTGCTAATACCAATTAATGCTCCAAGGGCCAAAATTTGGACAATTATCTATCTGACCCTGGCAACATACAGAAAATTGAGACAAGACTAACACAAAGGAGCAGAGGAGACAAATCTCATAAGGCGCTGGGCAGCACATAAGTGTGTAATCAGGGGAGAGTTTATCTCCATTGCTGCTAAACGGAAAAGAGACAGACAAAAACGCATAAATCTGATAGCCGCCCGCATCCACTCTCTCGAAAGCAAACACAAATGAGCTATCACAAACCAATCTCTGGAAGAATGGATGGGGGCTATGGAAGACATGCTAGAATAACTAAATAAAACAATAAAACGCAAATATCTTCTATCCCAGAAATTCTTTCACGAGTTTGGAAACAAAGCGGGAAGATGCTGGCGAGAGCAATACAGGCTAAAAAAGCTGCAAACACTATTCATTCCATCACAGACCCACACGGGTACAAAATAGAAACCTTGGATGGAATAGCTGCACAATTTGTGTGCTTTTACTTCCAATTCTACAATCTGACTCCTTCACCGACCTCCCGAGACACATACAAAAGACAGGAGATGATAAACAATTTTCTAGACCAGTACTGCCCCAAACCCCTATCCAAAACAGAAACTGCAGAGCTAAATAGACCAATTTCACTAGATGAAGCCAAAGCTGCACTAAAACAACGAAAGACGGGCAGAAGCCCAGAGCCCGATGGGTTACCAGTCGGATACTTCAAATCATTCACGGACGTTATTCTCCCGCACTTAGTAACAGCACTGAACGCCCTACCTGAATCACCCCAATTGAATAACGAGCTACTAGCAGACAAAGATCTAACACTCATGGCTAACTATAGGCCAATCTCACTCCTGAATGTAGATATCAAATTATACACAAAGATACTCGTAAACAGAATCCTTCTGCTCCTCCCTAAATTAATTTTGTTAGACCAAGTGGGATTCATCCCTGGACAGGAGGCCAGGGACAACATTTTGAAAGCTATAAACATCCACCAATGGCTCACCACATCTAAGACACCTTTCGTTGGATGCGGAGAAGGCATTCGACAGGGTGGCATGGGACTTTAAGGACGATACGCTTCAGAAAATGGGCTTACAAGACTGAATGCTTCAATATATAATGGTACTCCGCGCGAGCACATACATGGCCACTTAAGCTGAGAGCCAGATCGACGATTCAGCAGGCATATATCTACATACAGCTCCCCGGTACCGGGCACGGAGACCCCCCCCTGACCATGCCCACCATGCAGCGCAAGAGAAAGGAGGACCAGCACCCACAGAAAATTACAGACTTCTTTTTTAGACCAGCGCTGGAGAACAGGGGAGGACAAGGTGGCGCTGCCGGAGAGGCCTCACATGGTGCCTCAGCATATACCGATCTCCTGGACGCAGTGGGGGAAGAAGTACAAATGGGAAACAACCCCTTGTCACCCCAACACTCACCACCCTCGACCCCATCAACACGCAGCCCAGCAAAATCCAGGATGAGGATGGATTCTCCTCAGCACACCGGTAACGCAGTGAGTACAGAACCCCAGGCCTGGGGCCCAGACATTACTCTTCACTCACCTATAACAGCCTTCCCTACCTCTGGTCAGCCAGTACTGGATACTACTATGAAGGACATGCTAGTGTCCTTGCAATCCTCACTAATGTCTAGCCTATGTTCCCTGATCCATAAAGTCACTGCAGACATGCAGCACATGGGGGAGAGGGTGCAGTATATTGAAACCAAAATGTCTGAGCATACCCATACTGTCAATGACCTTGTGGATTCATATGAGGAACAAAAGGAAGATACTTGGTGGATCAAATCTAAATTAGCAAATTTGGAAGATCGCAGTCGCCGCAACAACCTAAAACTGAGGGGAGTCCCAGAATCTGTAATGCCATCTGATCTCCATAAATACGCAATGGATCTATGTACTACCCTAATACCAGGGACCCAACCTCTAGAGCTAAATATAGACCGAATCCACAGGATTCCAAAGCCAAATCACCTTGCAGATTCAGTCCCACGAGACGTCCTATTAAAGATTAATTTTTTCCTTTCAATAATTTTTATTAAAGGTTTACAAGAGAGTACAAAAAGACAATACAAAAGGGTATGTCCGTTAATAGTACAAAATGTGAGTATGCAACTGTAGCCAAATAGTGAGCAGTTATCAGCTTCCCCGAAGAGGGACGTCCCAGGGGCACCAAAGGGGGCAGGGTCCCAGCACCCCTAAAGGGATCACACTGTGCCAGGGCACTACCCCCCAAGGATTACAGATGCTCCCGTCCCCTAAAAGGAAGGAGCAAAAAAAGACCTTATAACGGAGCCCGTGCATCCCTGCTGCACCTCAAAGTAGAGGCCACCCCAGGGAGGCCCGAGGTCCCTTTATTCTATGAGAAATAACGGTCTAGCAACCCTGATTTCCAAGGTTGTGCAGGTGATTCTTTATAAGAGTTCAATAAACATGAGACTTAAGGGCTCACATACTAATACAAGATAAGGGCATGGTTGGGCTGTAGCCCAAAGAGTTTGAGAAAAGATGAGGAGATGAGGAAAGAAAGGGCAAGGGGGGGAGCATAAGGGGTGAGGGAAGGGCTAAGGGGTAAGGGAACCAAACAGCAGTTGTGGTTCGCAAGGAATCTCATTGTGGAGCCCCGGGTATCCAGGAGATTCCCATATAGTGGGCCCAAGGTTCCCAGATGGTTTCAAACCTTGTTACTGTATCTGAAATGTGGCTAGACAATTTTTCTTGGGACATAATCCATGAGATCTTCCATTTGGCTAACACAAAGGAAACTGTGGGTTGTTTCCATGCTTTGGCTATGGTAAGCTTTGCCCCAAGGAAAATGAAGTGGATCAGTCTGCTGTTAGTTTAGGAGATCTATGGCTGGAGATCTAGGGAGCTGATGGCCTGTGACCCTGAGGATCAGAGAGGAAATTTTGTTCCAGAATTTCCTTATTCTAGGACATTCCCACCAAATATGTGCCATGGTGCCCTGTAGCTGGCATTCCCTAAAGCATTGCGAGTTGGCTAGGGGAAAGATGGCTGCAAGTCTAGTGGGAACCATGTACCATCTAGTCAGGACCTTGAGGCTAGCTTCTATTAGGGAGGTGTTGATAATGCCTTTAAAAGCTCTAACATTAGCTGTATACCATTTATTAATTGGCCACTGGAGTTGTAGATCGTTCTCCCAAGCTAGCGTGTGGGGTAATTTATTAGAACTATGGGCGAAAGCGAGGTAGATGACGGAGATATCACCCTTCTGATCCACTGCCTCAGTACACCATTGCTCATATGGTGTAAGTAGAGGTGGGGTTGGTTTGCTTTTCCACATGGTCTGGAGAAAATGTTGGATTTGGTGTAGACGGAAACGCTCAGAGTTTGGTAGATCAAGCTTGCTTATACAGTAGCCCAGAGAGAGAGGGCCTGTGGGGGAGAGGAAGTGTCCAATCCGGTATAGCCCCTTGTCTAGCCACCATTGAAAAGCTTTGATATCTAGCCCAGGGGGGAAGTGCGGGTTATGGAAGATATGCGAAAGGGGGCGAGTTTCCGACACTAGTAAAGAGGATAATCTCATACTATCCCAGAGAGACAACGATTGTGAGAGGGTGGGGGAGAGGATAGCCGGGCACTCTTTGGGGGGGATCCATAACAGATAATCTGGAGTGTATGAGGGTGCCGCCAGTCTTTCTATGTTGACCCAGTCCGGTTTTGTGTATTTGGAATAAACTGTAGAAAGTTGAGCTAGTCTAGCGGCTCAGTTTGGGTTGAAATAGTGTTTTCCGGGAGATTCTAAAATTCGACCCACCCCAGACAAATTTTATTACTTTGTTTTGGAATGCGTCTAAATGGGCCTTCTTGATTGAGATGGGGAGAGCACGGAAAAAATAAAGGAGTCTGGGGAGAAGAGTCATTTTGATGGCAGAAATCCTTCCCAGCCAAGAGAGCTCCTTTCTATCCCAGTTCGTCAAGTCTGCTTCAAGTTTTTTATACATGGGAGGGAAGTTGTAAGAATAAAGGAGTTCCATCCTGGCTGTGAGGGATACCCCCAGGTATTTGATCGAGGATTCGCACCATACAAAGTCGAAGGAATTTTTAAGTTGAGTAGCTGTGTCCTGAGGGAGGGAAATGTTAAGGGCTTGTGATTTGGCAAGGTTGACTTTGAGGCCAGAGACGGCGGTGAAGTAATGGAGCATTTTGAGTAGATTAGGGAGGGTTGTTAGGGGAGAAGTAATGAAAAGGAGGATGTCGTCAGCAAAAAGTCCGTACTTGTGAGTCTGTGAACTGCATTTGACCCCCTGGATATTAGGGTTATTACGTATTGCAATTGCAAGGGTTTCTATCGCGATCGCGAATATCAGGGGAAAGAGAGGACATCCTTGTCTCGTGCCCCTGGCTATTGCTATGGGTTTGGAGTAGTGTCCTTGTGTGCGCAAGATGGCCTTCGGGGTAGAATATAGGGCGTGGAGTATCCCCAAGAAGCATTGGCTGAAACCCCAGCTTTCCAAGAGTGAGAAGATATATGGCCATGAGACCGAGTCGAAGGCCTTTTGAAGGTCAAGTGAAAGTATCATTCCTTTTTGTTTAGGGCCCCCGTCCCAATTAGTCTGTAAAATGGAAATAATGTCAACAGCTCTTCTGATTTGGTCTGGACCCTGCCTGGCAGGAATGAACCCAGCTTGGTCCTTATGTATGTAAAGGGAAATGAAAGATGATAAGCGATTAGCTAAGATCTTCGTTAGAATTTTTAAGTCATTGTTTATAAGGGAAATGGGCCTGTAATTGCTGAGTTCTTCTGGGTTATTGTCTGGTTTGGGGATGGCCGATATAAAGGCAGTATTCAGCTGGGGATCTAATGGGGAACCTTGCGTTTTTGAGTTAAAAAATTTTGTTAGGAAAGGGGCTAATATGTTAGCAAAGGCCTTATAGTAAAAAGTAGAGAGGCCGTCCGGACCTGAAGCGGTTCCTCTTTTAAGGCCTTTTATGACTTCTAGCACCTCATCTTCCATGAAAGGTTCTTCAAGTAATTTTTTGTGATCCTGGGATAGGGAGGGAAGGGGTAATTCTCCTAATAAGTTGGGATTCCCCTGGTCCTTAGCCCCCGGGGGAGTGCTGTATAATTGGGAATAGAATCCCTGAAGTGCGGATACTATTTTGTTAGGGTTAGCCGTGGGTTGCCATCCAGAGATTATTATTCTAGGGAGCGTATATGTTCTGTGCCCGGGGGACAGTCTGGAGGCCAGCATGGTTCCAATCTTGTCCTTTTGGGAGTACAATCTTGCCCCACTCCAATGGAGGTACTTTTCAGCCTTCGCTGTGAGTGCCAGATTTAGTTCTAGTCTGGCAGCATCTAACTGAGCCGTTGGAATGTTGGTAGGGTCTTTTTTGTGTAAGGATTTGAGGTGGGAGTAGGCTTTTTCGAGATTCCTAATATCTATCTGTCTCTCTTTTTGATCTGGGTTGCTAACTGGATGATTTTGCCCCTGATGGTTACCTTATGGGCTGCCCACAGCAATTCGGGTGGTGTTCCTTCAACATTGTTCAGTTGGAAATATTACCTTAAGGAGTCTGCTATTTCTTTGGTTCTAACGGGGTCATTGAGAATAGATTCATTGAGTCTCCAATATGTTCTGGGTTTTTTCGGGTAGTTTCTATGTATGGAAAGTGTCACTAAAGAGTGGTCGGAACATACTGTGTCTATGATTGAGGCTTTGAGGCAAGCCGGGATCAGATTTGGGGAGATTAGGATATGAACAATTCTGGCATAGGACTGGTGAGGGCTAGAGAAGTGGGTGAAATCTCTTTTAGAGGGATTAAGTTCCCTCCAGCTGTCTACCAAGTTTTGTGTGTTGATATACTTGGCTACTTTAAGACTGGCTTTTGTGGGTCGGGTTAGTTGTTTTGTTGGGGGTTTCGATTTGTCTAGCCCTTGATTGAAAGCTGTGTTGGAGTCCCCCCCGAAGATGATTATGCCCTCTAGCAGAGGGTTCAAGGTAGTGAATAGGGATGCAAAGAAGGCTGGTTGCCCTTTGTTTGGCGCGTAATATGATACGAACAATTATAATTGGTCCTCGATCGTGCCCTTAACTAGTATGAATCTGCCTTCCTGGTCTATAAATTCAGACAGCTGTATGAAGTTGCAGTGTTTGGAAAAGAGGATTGCAACCCCCTTCATCTTATTCTCAGCACTGGCTAGAAAAAAATGTCAGGAAGTATGAGTGAAGAAATCTGGGGCTATACCGGGTTGGGAAGTGCGTCTCCTGGATCATGACTATGTCCAGTTTGTGAGAGTGGTAGCATTCGAACATCTTCCTCCGTTTCACAGGGGAGTTCAGACCCTGAGCATTGTGCGTGGCAATCCTGAGGAAGGGTGTCGTGGTGTGAGAGTTAGCCATGAACTTCGGGGATGAGTGGGCTATTTAAATCTCCGTCACCTACCTTTAGTAATCTTCTCCAGCGTAATAAGGTCCCAGTCATATGGTGTGTGACTAACTTATGTAAGCGTGTGGTGGAAGTCACAGGCTGCCGGTTGGCTCTGGGGATAAAAGACATGAAACAGAGAAGGAAAGTAAGGTTAGGAAAGGACAAAGGAGAGAGCTTGAGACAAGAAAGCTTAAGAGTAGTGTTGAGCGAACCCGGACTGTAACGTTCGGGTCCGTACCGAACTTTCGGGTGTCCGTGGCATGGACCCGGACCCGGACATTTCAAAAATCGTTCGGGTTCGGTCCGGGGTTCTGCTATTTTACTCCACGTGTTGAGAAGCTGCAGGGCAGCCAATCAACAAGTGTTTCACTGGTTTGCCCTTAGAAGCCATCACAGCCATGCCTACTAATGGCATGGCTGTGATTGGCCGGTGCATCATGTGACCCAGCCTCTTTATAAGCTGGAGTCACAGTGCTGCAGTCACATGCTCCTTGGGTTAGTGTAGGGAAAGGTAGCTGACTGCGTGAGGGACAGATTTGAGACATTTTAAGACCTGATCCTGCATCCTGAGATAGATTACTTTACTACTGCTGTCTGTGCTGTTGCTCTGAGGACAGATAGCAGAAATTAGAGATTT
>BLSH010043658.1:104926-116058 GCA_018402905.1 Glandirana rugosa
CTCAACTCGCTTGGAGACCTTCAAGCCCAAGACGACCAGGCAGGCTTGAAGCCCTGTTTCAGGCCCAGGCCCAGGCCTGCCTTGGGCTTGCTAGCGTGCCTGTTGCTTGGGGTAACTTTAGTTACCCCTGGGCTTGAAAATACGTGTTTTTACCGACATTGTTTCAGGACCTTTCGGGATCTCCCGACGTTTTCCTTCATTTTACCCCCATTCCCATCCCTTTCACGGGATGTTTTTTTACCCCTGTCCCTTTATTGACATTTATAAAAATTTTTTTATTTTTGTATTTTTTTCGTTTTTACCTCCACTTACACCTAGTAGAAGTTTGACGTGCGATCGTTCGGGTTCCGTCCGGACCCGGACCCGGACTTTGTCCCGAAGTTCGGACGGACCAGCAGAACCCGAACTTCCAGAGGTTCGCTCAACTCTAGTCATTTCCACAGTTATCAGGCCAGTCATTCGCAAGTGGCTCGGAGGGTGGGTTCCTGCACCAGCATAGGCCAGGTCAAAAATATTCAAGCTAGGGCACAGTTCTGGAGGACGAGGAGGACAAGGAAGATCATGAGAAGGAGGAGGAGGAACCGCAGCAGGGTGGCACCCAACGCAGCTCATGGGCATCACTGGAGCGTGGCTGGGGGGATACAGAGGACACAGATGATATACCTCCCACAGAGGACAGCTTGTCTTTGCCTCTGGGCAGCCTGGCACACATGGCCGACTACATGCTGCAGTGCCTGCGCAATGACAGCCGAGTTTCCCACATTGTAACGTGTGCCGATTACTGGGTGGCCACCCTGCTGGATCCCCGTTACAAGGACAATGTGCCGTCCTTAATTCCCTCACTGGAGCGTGATCGCAAGATGCGCGACTACAAGCTCACACTGGTAGACGCGCTGCTGAGGGCATTCCCAAATGACACCGGCGGCTCAGTGGAAGCACAAGGTGAAGGCAGAGGAGGAGGAGGAAGAGGCCGCCAATGCAGCTGTGGCACCGCCAGCACCTCAAAAGGCAGGGTTAGCATGTCTGAAATGTGGCAAAGCTTTGTCAGCAGCCCGCCACAACAAACAGCACCACCAGCCAATAGACAACATCTTAGCAGGAGGCAGCATTTCAGCAACATGGTGGAAGAGTATGTGTGCACACGCCTACACGTACTGACTGATGGGTCTGCCCCATTCAATTTCTGGATCTCCAAATTGGCCACATGGCCTTAACTTGCCATTTATGCCTTGGAGGTGCTGGCCTGCCCTGCAGCCAGTGTATTGTCTGAACGTGTGTTTAGCATGGCAGGGGGCGTTATCACAGACAAGTGTAGCCGCCTGTCCACAGCCAACGTGGACAAGCTAACGTTTATTAAAATGAACCAGGCATGGATCCCACAAGACTTGTCTGTACCTTTTGCAGAATAGGCATTTAGACCGGACTCACACAGCCATCCGTATACTTGTTTTTTTTAATATGCCTCAATATTTTGGGGGCTACCCTAATTATAAAAAAAAAATAACAGTGTTGGCTACCTCCTCCTACTCCTCCACCACTGCCACTTCCACCTACACTGCCACGGTTATTGCCTAGTCAACCTCTAGGCTCCTACTCCACATCCACCCCCCTTTCCCATTTTTTTTATTTAATTTTAATTTATTTTCCCTATCCCCATTTTTTTGTAGGGCACTTGCCCTACTCTTACCCCCATTTTACTTCCTTTTGCAGCCCTCTAGCACTTGCCAGGACTTTGTTACAGCCATTTTTGTGCCTAAAAGTTCGGGTCCCCATTGACTTCAATGGGGTTCGGGGTCCGGGATAAAGTTCGGGTCGAGTTCGGTACCGAACCCGGACTTTGTCCCGAAGTTCGGCCGAACCCACCAAACCCGAACATCCGGGGGTTCGATCAACTCTACTCATAAATCATAAAACAAAAGCCAAGCTGAGTAGAAATACAAGTTAACCAGTGTGATCTCACACAAACAGTGTAACTAATAATATTGACAATCCAGTGATTCAGATGGGTATTATAAGTCTCTATAACTTCAAATGTGTATTCTCCTTGAAGCTGATAGTGAAGCCTTATTATTGTATAAAAATCAAAAACACCTTGTGCCTTCACCGAACAGTGTAATATAAGGTTGGGTACTCTTACCCTAAAATGGTTAACATGAAGCCCATATGGTACATAAACCAGATCCTCGTCCGCAGCCAATTTCCAGGAAAGAAATGCCACTTGAGCTCAGACATATGGGGTAGCCACCACAGGGGGAGGTAAACAAAGTAAAACTCCACATAGTGTAAATCTGATTAAAAAGCAAATTTATTTAAAGTAGTGCACTTACATTAATATCATAGACTTTAGGCCAAATCTTACAAGTGATGTGTACACAGGCTGGGCGCAGTAGTATGGAGTGGACACCCTCTAACCCGACACGTTTCATCACTAGAGGACTTCAACTGGGGTATGGGTCCGCTCCCCAGTACTGTACCATTTATAATAATCCATACAGGTCTTTAATTGACAATAACCCATACCTGATGCTGGCTTGACTTTCAATAGTCCAGGGCCTATGGCTGTTGGTTCCCAGGACATGTGACTCCCAATGTCCGGTCCACAGCTTAGGCTTAAGGACTGTACTCAGAGTATGTTGCAATTGGGCATCAATATACTCCTAATTTAAGCCCCACAGTGCTACTATTATGAGTGTACAACATACATAGACATTGAGACTTCCAGTGGGAATAACATCATAATAAAATTGTTAATAAAAATAGTAATGTAATGTAAATGTAAACATAATGCGGCGACGGGCGGGGAGAGTGTGGCCGTCATTTTCGGTAGAGCGCATACTCGGACCAATCTGAGATCCGAAGTATCCACCTATCACAGGCCTCCTAGAACTCCACGGTGTGTGGAGGACGCCACCACCAGCACTATCCAATCAACTCGCGCTGGAGTGTAACTCCACGCCCATTCCGGCTAGAGAAGGAAATGAGTCACAGGAAGAACCGCACATGACGTTATCCGGTTTTCAAATAACATCCAGGGTTAACCGGATGTTGTGATAAATATAGTTATTCGAGGCCAAGAAGTCCACCGCCAGTGTCTGCAAGATATGGCCACATAATACATCAATTATGGTGCCTGATATATTCTGTGTGTTTTACAATTTATACATCAGAATCAACATATAAAGGAAACAATTGTCTCTAATACACGCTAAAACATACTTTAAAAGAAATGATTAAAAATATATATGTAAAACTCACAGTGACCACAAAGTATAAATATCAAAACAATATCTCCAAATTGGAATGAGATAAAAGGATAAAATATGTAAACTGTATGAGTTATGAATTACATTCACCCCTAAAAATTGTAAACTGAATTTATTTTAAACTCAAAAAGACTTTAAGTTGCATACATTTTCACCCCAAAAAAATGAAAATTAGACATTTCCTTTTTAACTATTTACAATTATAGTATCATAATAAAAAGGATTAATTCATGTTTTACTTCTTTTTTACTTTCTTGGGCCATAGTTCATGATTAACTCTTCTAAATTGATGACCTGCAAAGGCTTTTAAAGCATCACCTATGGAGAATATTGGGTACCATATTTTTTGCGATTTCACAGGCCTGTGCTTTTTTAAGACTTTAAAATGTTTGGTATATATTTACCAGACACAACCCTATCTTGACAAATAACTGTACAAATGCCATGCTACAACTACACTATATTACTCTCCAGGATCTCTGATTTCAGTAATTTCTAGCAAATAATGCAGACTTTAACATCTATTCAGAAAATGAAAAAGTGGTTATGAATGCATATAAATCTTCTTTTGGATAAAAACATTTTTACTTGACCAAGATAATATATATTTTCTTACTGACAATTTACAATTGTGGCTTGCTTTTATTTTTCTACACAACAAGGCCATCTTCGTGGCCTAATAATTTATTTTAAACTCAAAAAGACTTTAATTTGCACATATTTTCACCCCAAAAAAAATGAAAATTAGACAATTCCCGTTTAATTATTTACAATTATAGTATCATAATAAAAACAATGAATTATTTTTTTTATTTCTATTTTACTTTGTTTGTAAATTATAGGTTTAGAAATCAGTCATTGTTACATACTGCAGTATTCCCTTTTCTATACTTACTATTACAATTCTCTTCTTTACAACTAACAGACTGTACACTGCAAATGGATAGACAATAGCAAATGCTACTGTCACCTTCTGTATAGAAAAAGAGTGTTTAATTATAATTCAGAGCTGTGGTCTGAGGAAGAAGTTGATGGAGAAAGAGCCACAGCAGTATTGCTGTGGGCTTTGCTGTAGGACTGCAGCAATAGTCCATGGATAATGAGAATTTAGGAATAAAAAAGGAGTCCCCTTTATTTGATACATCAACGATAACCTATACCTATTTCACAGTTCATATTTCCAGACCGTTGTTACAAAAATGGCATGAAGATGATATACTTTATCTCTAGAGAATATACGGTAAATGCCAGAAATTTATGATGCACTGCTATAATTCCTAATGTTCATTTTAATAGAATTTACCAAATAATTGCTCTTTCAAAATAGCCCAGGGCAAAAAAACAACTTTGTCCTTTAAAAAGCCAATGCAATCCCTAAGTACCTGCCTTGAAACCGAAGTACGAGCTTGGAGATATTTAACCTGAGGGTTGAGAACATCCATTAACAGAACCTGTGGAGAGCGAAAATCACTTTGCAACATATCTCTTTGGTTTCCTTTCACATTTTACATTGACCCACGAGAAACTATGTCCAGAAATATACAGAATATGCTAATTGTTATCTGTTGAGGGGAATTTAAGTGACTTTCAGCGTGCATTAACTGTTTTTAGACTACTATGCAATATCAGTTGTATGCAACACGATGCAATACTATGGAACACACAGTTATGTGCATGATCGTTCTTTCAAGAAAATCTATAGTAACAGTAACTTGGGGCTACCATTGCTGACCTTCTTCTAAGAATAATTGATGGCTGGCCAACTATGGGTTTGATGCTTTTTTAGATAGTGGACTGGAATAAGCAAATTAGAAAGACAGAAAACACTAAAACCACTGGCACTCCACAATCAAATGGCATCTAGTATTTTCAAAGGAGAGCTCAGCAATGACAGCTCCTTCTAAAGTGTACTTAAAGCCATTTTTGGTTTTGGTTAGAGTGGTGAGGGTTTAGGAACCACATCAAGTTATTATTGCAGTTTGTTTCCCAGCTAGTTAGATTCACTCTTTGAACCAGGAGTTTAACATGAGGTAAAATCCAAAATTCTTAGTTGTCACAAAAAATCTTTTATTAGCAACATTCCTTCTTCTTCTTTTAAAAGCCTCCTTCCCTTCCTCTAGGGCATTGCATAAATATTTGCACCTTAAAGAAAATTATTATGCATTGTATTAGGACAGTCCATCAATTTGAAAGGACTGCCAATCCACCAAATGGACAACTAAACCCACCTGCGTTTTTTCTTTTCTATGCAGCGGCATGATAGTGTTACCTTAGTGCAGTGGGGTGGCAGTCATGGGCGTCCGCAAAATTTTTTCAGGGGGGGCATCATTTTAAGGTCACCCATGCTCCGCCCCTTTTCAACAAAGTCATGAAGGGGAGGGGCTTAGTCATTATCACATAAAGCGCAGGCATGCAAAGGTTTGAGAAACCTGATGCAAAAGCTTAATAGAAGAATCAAGCTGCCAATGATTTATTAGCAATTTTTAATATTTTGTTTTGTTTACAAAGGTTTCCACTACTGACTTTTCTTTCTGAAAATGCCAGCACCAAGGCTCTGTTGTTCCAATATTATATATTCATTATCCTGGAGGAGGTATGCAGATAAGAATTTTTAGCTTTGCTTAAACTTTTCTCATGTGCATACAGGCTCTAGCTTAGAAAGCATTCAGACCCACAGGTCATTATTACAGTCAGGTTTCAGGTTTCAAGAGCATTTTTAGAAGGTTAGCAATGATATCGTCAACATATCTATCATTAAATAATTAATTTAACACCTTGACCGCAATTATAACAGTAGTGCTGTTAGATTAGCTCCAGAACATGGACACAGGCTGCCTCGCCTCAGGCAGGTGCTGGTGCAGATGGACAGCTCACCCTCAGCTCTTCAGGCATGCTTCCTTCCTTCTTTCAGGCTCTGAGCCATGCTGCCTGGAGAAGATGGAGGAGGTGGGTGGAGCCAAAATTGACCAGTCACGAAGGAGTAAGAAGTTCCTCCTCCACTATGAATGATGGGGCCTCGCCTCGGCCTCATGACGTGATGTCACTGATTGCTAGATGTTAGGCAGCAGGTGAGTTTAGCAACCAGTGCAGGGGGCAGCAGAGAGGCCAGAAGATGGTGCAATAAGGGAGTCTAGGGAGTTGTGGTGGCGCACAGCTTCTGTGCCCCCCCTTTGCGGCAGCCCTTGCCCCCCATGTGGATGCCCATGGTGGCAGAGAAATGGGACATAGATAGGACATAGGTGGCTATCAGCATCCCAGCAACCAAGGATCCTGCTGCCTGTTGATTTGTTTCAAATTGTAAACAAGCCAGTAGGCATCCTGGGCGATGCCATTGACTAAATAAGATCAATATAATATCTGGTTTGTGACATCAGGCAGCATCACTGCTGGCTTGTTGACACTCAGCAGCAGCCAGTGTGATGAGAGTCTGTTAGCAGAGGATTGTTGTGCGTTGGTCATCATTAGAGTTGAGCGAACCCGAACTGTAAAGTTTGGGTCCTTACCGAACTTTGGGGTGTCCGTGACCCGGACCCAAACCCGGACATTTGAAAAAAGTTTGGGTTCGAGTTCTGGGTTCGGGTATTTGATCACGCATGTTGAATAGCTGCAGGGCAGCCAATTAACAAGCGTCTCACTGGTTTGCCCTTAGAAGTCATCACAGCCATGCCTACTAATGGCATGGCTGTGATTGGCCAGTGCATCATGTGACCCAGCCTCTGTATAAGCTGGAGTCACGTAGTGCTGCATGTCACATGCTCTCAGGCTAGTCTAGGGAGAGGATGCCAGCGTTTTTGTGAGGGACAGATTGCAGATATAATATTAATAACATCTCATCGATCTGATTGTGGACTAGGTAGAGATTGCTACTACTACTGCTTTGAGGGACAGATTGAAAATCTAATAATTTCTCATCCTGCATTACAGAACGATCTGACTGGACGAGGTAGAGTCTACTGCTTAGAGGGACAGATTATTGTTCTAAAATCATCTTCTAGTTCTATAGGGTCAGGTTCCTGCTGTTGCTGTAAGGGACAGATTATTGTTCTAAAATGATCGCCTACTCCTAGAGGGTCAGGTTCCTGCTCTTGCTGTAAGGGACAGATTATTGTTCTAAAATCATGTTACTTCCTTTTGCAGCCCTCTAGCACTTTCCAGGACTTTTTTACAGTCATTTTTGTGCCGAAAAGTTTGGCAAAAAAAGTTGAAGTCAATGGGGTTCGGGGTAAAGTTCGGGTCAAGTTTGGTACCGAACCTGAACTTTTCCGCGAAGTTCGGCCGAACCCACCGAACCCGAACATCCAGGTGTTCGCTCAACTCTAGTCATCATATTTGTGTTGGTGGGTTGCCAGAATCATTGTTCATTGTGGTTGATGCTGTGTCTACATTGATGGACAACATGAATGACAATTGATGAGGGCATGTGGCCAATGCATAGAATGCTTAGAGGTAAAAAAGAAAAACATTCTACCCTTACAACCAAGTTAAGGGTAACCCCACATTGTTTTTTTTAACAATAAGTTTTTATTTAGTTTTTCAAGAAATAGTTCAACAAAGAGAATAGTACAAAGAAGCAGTACAAAGAAGTAGTACAAGGGTCATTATCATAATATCAAATCATTGAATTGGTTACAGTAAATATATTGTTCGGATACAGCAAGTACAACATTTTTGTTTTACGTTCAGATGGTTCAGTAAAGCATGCTCAGGCATTCGGCTTAATATTCCAGGATGTTTGGAACTCTTTGAATGATAAAGAGACCTGAGCTAGTACTTTCTCATATGTTTTATTCATATTAACTATACTGATTACTTCTCAGAGGTTAGTAGCTAGTTGGGTTTTCCACTTTTTTAAATTAAAGGTCAGACTGTTAGTAGTATGTGTGTGATCAAGTCCCAAGTTTTCCATAGATTGCTTAGGAGCAGCAAGCGAAGATCTCCAGTTGGGGATAGTTTCGCCTCTATCTCCACCCAGAGAGGGGTTTCTTCATTGTTGACCCAGTGTTTGAATGATCGATATGTAATGCCCAGTAATAGTCTTGTAGGTCTGGCATACCCCCCCCCCATAGATCTATTCCTGGTGAGAGAGGAGCTAGCACATCTTGCCCTCCTCCCCTTCCATATAAATTTGTGGAGGATGCCTACCATAGTTCTCAGCTGTTTAAGTGGGAATGTTACAACAAAATTTCTAAAAAGATAGAGAAGTTGGGGTAATATATTTATTTTAAATAATGCAAGCTTACCTCCCCAGGAGAGTTCTATGTGTGAGATTCTGTCCAGTTCTTTAGATATTTTTGTAACTAGGGGTTTAACATTGGAGGGGATTCGTTGGAACGTTTTAGCTGTAAGGGTTATGCCTAGGTAATGCACTCCCTCTGTACTCCATGGTAATGGAAATTGGAATTGGAGGACTTGTTTATCTGAGGATTTTAGCCCTAGGTCTAAAATCACTAATTTTGAAGTGTTCATTTTATAGTAAGAGACATCACTGAACTGTTGTAGCACCTGGTAGGCTATGGGGAGAGATGTTTCTGGATCTGTCATCATTAACCGCTTGCCGACCGCTGATCGGCATTTGACGGCGACAGTGTGGCGCTCCTGCGCGAATCGCCGTCATATGACGGCGGCCGCGAGATCGCGCCCAGTGAGCGCGTGCGCGCCGCCAGAGGCGCGCCCGCACGCTCACTGTGTCCGGGGAGGGCCAGGGAGCGGGTGCGGTAGATTCGATCTCCGCCGGCCACCCGCGATGCCCCCCCCGGAGTGAAAGAATGGAGGTCCGTGTAAGTAAACACGGACCTCCGTTCTGTGAGAGGGGGAAGGGCTGTGATCACAGCCTTCCTCTACACGGAAGCTGTGATCGCTTCCCTTCCCCAGCTAGGGCAGTCCCCCCACAGTTAGAACACGCCCAGGGAACACTGACTGTTAACCCTTAGAGCGCCCCCTGCAGGTTAACCCCTTCACTGCCAATGGCATTTACACAGTAATCAGTGCATTTTTATAGCACTGATCACTGTATACATGCCAATGGTCCCAAAAAAGTGTCAAAATGGTCCGACATGTCCGCTGGAATATCGCAGTGCCACTAAAAATCGCAGATCGCCGCCATTACTAGTAAAAAATAAAAACCCCAGAAATTAATTCTCATCATCCATAAACGCGACCACCAATCAATAAACGCGATTGCGATTTTTTTTATCACAAATATGACGAAGAATATAAATCGGCCAAAACCGATGAAAAAAATGTTTTTTTTATAACTTTTTTTGGATTTGTATTTTAGCAAAAAGTAAGAAATTTGGGTTTTTTTTGCAAAATTGTTGCTCCTCTTTTGTTTATAGCGGCGATCAGAAATGACGCAGAGGTGATCAAATACCACCAAAAGAAAGCTCTATTTGTGGGAAAAAAGGGACGCAAATTTTGTTTGGGTACAACGTCGTACGACCGCGCAATTGTCAGTTAAAGCAACGCAGTGCCGAATAGCAAAAAGGGCTCTGGTCAGGAAGGGGGCAAATCCTTCCGGGGCTGAAGTGGTTAAGATGATGTCATCGGTAAAGAGGTTTGTCTTGTGTGGGGAGCCTTGGAAAGTGAAACCTTTTATTGCTGGGTGGGAGTGTATGACTTCCACAAGAGGTTCTATGATTAGATTGAATATAGTGGGGGATAAGATACACCCCTGATGGGTTGCATTGGAAATGTTAAATGGTTTAGACAGAATACCCGATGTGTACACCTGTGCTGATGGGCAGGAGTAAAGTGAAAGCATTGCTGACCTAATGACACCAGAAAAGCCAAATTTCAATAATACCTGTGACGTACTGCCATTGCACCCTGTCAAACTCCTTCTCTGCATCCAGAGTTAGAAGCAGAGGGCGTTCGAGTCTTTTCTGCATAGTTAATCACATTGATAATCCTCCTGGTTGCATCAGATGATTGGTGACTTGTCACAAAACCCATTTGGTCTTTTTTATCAAATGTGGAATCATCCTCATGATGCATTTAGCCATGAGTTTTGCAAACATTCTTCAAGATGAAATGATTGAACACTCTCAAAGCTAAGCAGCCTCGAAGTCCTGCAGAGATTCCACATCCCAAAAAAAATAATCAGTGACATCAGCACCAGGGGCTTCATAGCTGGTAATCCAGGACTGATTCATTTTTGTAAAAGTCAAACGGTCCACGGATAGAGTTGAGCGAACTTCTGGAAGTTCGGGTTCTGCTGGTTCGGTCAAACTTCGGGACAAAGTCCGGGTTCGGGTCCGGACAGAACCCGAACTTTGACCCGGACCCCGAACCCCATTGAAATCAATGGGGACCCAAACTTTTAGGCACAAAAATAGCTGTAAGAAAGTCCAGGAAAGTCCTAGAGGTCTGCAAAAGGAAGGAAAATGGGGGTAAGGGTCGGACAAGTACCCTACAAAGAAATGGGGATAGGGAAATAACTTTAAATAATTAAAAAAAAAACATAAAAAAATCAAAAATGGAGGTGGATGTGGACTATCTTAACCACTTGCCGACCGCCGATCGGCGATTGACGGCGACAAAGTGGCTCGTTCCCGCAAATCGCCGTCATACGACGGCGGCTGCGGGAACGTGTATAGTGAGCGCGCGCGCGCTGCCGGAGGCGCGCCCGCGCGCTCACTATGTCCAGGGGGGGCCAGGGAGCGGGTGCGGCGGCTTCGATTGCCGCCGGCCACCCGCGATGCCCCCCCCGGAGCGAATGAGCGGAGGTCCGTGTATGTAAACACGGACCTCCGCTCTGTGTGAGGGGGAAGGGCTGTGATCACAGCCTTCCTTTACGTGAAGGCTGTGATAACTTCCCTTCCCCTGTTAGGGCATCCCCCATACAGTTAGAACACGCCCAGGGAACATAGT
>BLSH010043658.1:120581-130582 GCA_018402905.1 Glandirana rugosa
CCATAAAATAAGGTGCACAACTTTTCGACGGTTCCCGTCAGTTAGTTGTTCACAAAGTGACTAAAAGGGATCTTCGGTTGGAACCTTTCCCTGTACAACTTGTTGATTTTAGAAGAATAATCTTTCCCTTAAAGCAACAAACTCTACCTAGTCCAGTCAGATCGTTCTGTGCAGCAGGATGAGGTCTGCAATCTGTCCCTCAAAGCACCAGTACTAGTATCTCTCCCTATTCCACAATCAGATCGTTCAGTAATTCAGGATGAGATGTTCTGCAATCTGTCCCTCACAGAGCCAGCAGCATCCTCTCCCTAAACTATCCTGAGAGCATATGACATGCAGCACAGTGACTCCAGCCCCATATAGAGGCTGGGTCACATGGTACACTGGCCAATCACAGCCATGCCATTAGTAGGAATGGCTGTGATGGCTTCTAGGGAAAATCAGTGAAACACTTGTTGATTGACTGCCCTTGGCAGCTTTTCAACACGTGGAATAAAATACCAGAACCCAAATAGCAGAACCCTGGACCCGAACCCGGACTTTTTTTGAAAAGTCCAGGTTCGGGTCCGGGTCCCGGACACCCAAAGTTTGGTACGGACCCGAACTTCACAGTTCGGGTTAGCTCAACTCTAAAGCAGACTCCTTGGGGTCACTCAGGATGACAGCATCTGGAACTTCCTCCTCCCAGCCACACACTACTCCCAAGGGGCCTGGGGTTGGAAAGCCTCACTTACAGATTGATGCATGTCTTCCTCTTCTTCAAAGCCTATGAAAGTGCCAGAATTCTTCTTCTCGTCTTCCTCCCCTCTCTCCTCCTATGTGTTCTGTGACATAGGAATGATGGTGTCTGGATAAAGTGGGTATTCAGAGTAAAGGAAGTCCTCCTCTTCCCCCTGCTGCTCTGTCTCCAGTGCCCTGTCCATTATGCCACACAGAGTCTGCTCCAGTAGGAATACAACAGGGATTGTGTCACTGATGCATGTCACAGATCACCATCCTTGTGGCCTCCTCAAATGATGACAGTACAGTGCATGCATTTTTAATGATCAGCCATTGGCGTGGGGAAAAAAGCAGAGGCGGCCTGAGCCTGTTGTTGTGCCGTACTCGCACAGGTACTCATTGACGGCCCTCTGCTGCATGTATAGCTGCTGCAGCATTGCCAAATTCGAGTTCAACCTGGTGGGCATGTCACAATTCAGGTAGTTTACAGGCAAGTGGAATTCCCCCTGAATTTCAGCCAACCGAGCACTGGCTGTGTATGACTGCCTGAAATGGCTATAGACTCTTCTGGCCAGCTTTAACACATCTTCCAACCCTGGGTACGTATTTAGGAAATGCTGCTACACCAAATTGAGGACATGTGCCAGGCATGGAACATGTGTCAACTTTCCCTGTCTAAGGGCAGACAGGAGGTTTGAGCCATTATCGCACACCACCATTCCTGTTTCCAGCTGGCATGGTGTTAACCACCTGTGGGCATGTCCCTGAAGAGTTGCAAGAATCTCTGCTCCGGTGTTGTTCCTGTCCCCTAGGCACACCAGCTGAAGCACTGCATGGCACCTTTTAGCCTGACTCATGGAATAGCCCTTTGAACGCTTAGGGGGCACCTGATGTTCATAGGACAATTCTGCAGAGTAGGGCATGGAGGAGGAGGAGGAGAGGGTAGAGCTCACAGGTCTTGCATCAACACCATCAGTTGTATGGAGACGTGGGGGCACAACAAGCTGCAGCACCGAGCCCTGTCCTGCATCCTTCCGAGTTGCAAGCAGCATTACCCAGTGTGCTGTGAACGAAATATATCATCAATGCCCATGCTTGCTGGACCATGTGTCAGCAGTAAGGTGGATTTTACGGCTGACTGCCTTGCCCAATGATGCCAGAACATTCACTTCCACGTGATGATAGAGAGATGGAATGGCCTTCCCTGAAATGCAGTAGCGACTGGGAACCTGCCATTGTGGTACAGCACATTGTGCAAATTCACAGAAGGGGCAGAATTTTTTTTTCTGCTGCAGCAAATGAGGCAGAGAAATTTTCCGGCTACAATCTACAGCTGGTGATGTGTTGCTGCCAGATTTGCTGCTAGGACCTGGGACACCCTGTGCTATACCATCATCCCTGTCAGCAGAGGCTGCTGAGAGGTAATGACTCGGTATAGCAGGGGCAGACTGAAGTGCCTAAGAAGGAGGAGGAGCAGGGAAAGATTTTTGCCCCTTTTGTGTGGCTTTTAGGTGCTCTTGCCAACGGGCTGAGTGGTTGGGCGTTAAATGCCTTGCTTAGCATGTGGTACCCAAATGGCTGGTGTTTTTGCCACATTTGATGTGCCTGAGACACAGTTTGCAGATAGCAACAGTGCGATCTGCTGCAGATGTGCTGAAAAAGGCCCAGACAGCTGAGCTTTGGGAATGTGATGGAATAGGGTGGCTGCTCTCTACTCTTTCTTGATGTCGGCCTCCTTGGGGTTGTACCGCCTCACCTTCAGTTTCCTCCTCTGCTCTATCTGGCACCCAAGTCACATCGGTGACCTCATCATCATCATCATCATCATCTCCATCTCCTCCATCTTCATCATCATCATTACCACTGGAGACAACTTGGCAATACGATGCGGCTGGGGGAAAATGAATGCCAATTTGTCTACCAGTGTTCTCCCCTCTATCTAGGCTCATGTTCCTGTCATCCTCAACTTCAGAACCAACATCTGAATCCAGACTGGGGATCATCAAGGAGCAAGTGGCTGATGCTGTGGTCAAATAACTTAGCTGACTCCTCCATGGCTGATGTTGGGGCTATGGCAGGAATAGATGTGGACAAGGAGGCAGGTTTATCCACTCTGGCAAGTGCAGGGGGCTGCACACATGTCTCTGGTTGCGTGACAGAGAATGAGGAGGATGAGGAAGGTTTAGTAAGCCAGTCCACCACCTCCTCTGCATGCTGTGGCTGGATAGCATGGAGAAACTCACTAAACAGAGGAAATGATGCCCTGCCTGAGGACTGACCACCCCATCCACCTTTGCCTGTGGACACATTTGTTGCTTGCCCCTTTTACAGTGCCAAGGAAACCTCTGCCTCTCCTTGTTGTCCTCCCAGACATTATTGGGAGGGAGGGGGCGGTGCTCATTAGAAAATGTAATAAAGAAGTGGCAATCTGTACGTAGATGCACTTTAATCAATGTAAAGTGGTGTTTGGCGCACTTTAATTTGAATACTCACACTACACAGACATGCTCCACGGATACATTATAATATACTACAATATAATGCTCCAAACATACAGTGATGCACAGAACTGTATGGTGTTAAACGTGCAGTAATGTACACAGAGGTAAATGGCATTAAACTTGCAGTAACGTACACAGAAGTAAATGGCGTTAAACTTGTAGTAATGCACAAAACTATATGCCATTAAACTGGCAGTAACACACACAGAAGTAAATGGTGTTAAACTTGCAGTAATGCAATCAAATAGACGGTGTTCAACTGTCACTACACTGCTATCTGAACTGTCCCTACTCTAGCTATACACTAATGTAAAGATTAGTAACAGTCTCACTACACTACACTGAAACTATCTGAGCTGTCCCTACTCTACATATACACTAATGTATGTATGAATGACACTGTCTCACTACACTACAGAGAAACTACCTGAGCTGTCCCTACTCTAGCTACACACTATGCAAAGTTGAAGGATGGTCCTCCTCACTACACACACACTATCCCTAGACTGACACTAAACACATATTTTACACTGACAATCGAAGCACAATAGCACAGTATAGCACACTAAATAACTAATAGCACTGAACAAAGTCCTGTTCTATCTCTCTCCATGCCGAAATCACACTGAAAATGGCTGTAAAGAATAATTTGAAAGAATAATTTTATACTGTGGGGCGGGAATGGGTCATGATTGGATAAAGTTATGATGACAGTGTCCAATCATGTCTCTGACAGTGTCTGTGCCCTGATTGGCTGAAGCTTTCACTGCTTCAGCCAATCGGGGCTTGCAATGCACTGTTCAGCGCCACAATGAATTGTGGTGGGTTCGGGGGGGGCGAACAAAAGGTCGAACGACCCGTTTGGCTGTTCGGCAATTGCCAGAACAGTGAAAGTTTGGCCCGAACCTATTATTGGGCCGAACCGTTTATCCATTCCTAGTTCTTATGCCTCTGAAGAGTATGACGTGACAGGACAGGCAACATTTGTAGGCCGAAATACCCTTCTGAAAGCATGGTGGCTTTTTTGAATGCAGAGTTGATCAATTCTTTGGATTGATAGTGGACTCTTAGTAAAACATCCCATGGTGCCTTAGTAGCTAGGAAGGAAGGTTTGGGCAGTCTATGGATCCTGTCTATTGCCAGATCTGAAGAGGAATGTGTACGAACCAGGGTTGAGAAGAGTTTGGTTACGTATTGTTGCAACTGGATGGGTGGGATATATTCAGGGATCCCTCTGATCTTAATATTGTTCATCCTGGATTTGTCTTCCAGGTCGGCCACTTTTGTTTTAAGCCACTCTATGTATTCAGAATGGTTGACATGGGCATCCACCATTGTATTGAATGTGGTGAATTCCCCAATGGAAGATTCCATGTTTGCAACCCTCTCTCCCAGGTCTTGCAGTACATGATGGAACTGATTCACACAGTCCTTTAGGTCTGCTTGTAATGAGGATCTAATTGAGATTAGAATTCTATTTAGTGTTATGTCTGATATGGGTTGTCCCATAGCTGAGAAGGCATCTATAGAGTTTATGGCTGTATGGAGTGTGTTTTTTTTTAAATATATTCTATCTTTATTGTTTTTTGATAGAAAAAAAGGAAGCAAACATTTGTTCGTTCATCTAAAAAAAAACATCACATATCGCATTTCCAACCAATTACCACTGTCTTATTACTTTGCTTATGACCCCTACTCCCCCCCCCCACCCATCTCTCTCTCGTTTAGATCTTATGGAGTGTGTTAGTGGCAGAGGCCTGTGAGTGGCCTAGCTCCATTCTTGCCTCCAGTTCCTGTGGGAGTTCCCAGCGTGGTTTCTTTTGGCTGGACTTCTTGTGGAGGGTGAAGAAGAGCCCGAGGAGCCCCGCTGTCAGGGTTTTCTACCTGACTGTTGTGTGGAGCAAGGATGCGGTTATTGTGGGCTCTGACTCCCACACCGCATGACTGATTTGGCCGCATGCCCCCGCTATTTTGTTGAAGCCTTGTGCCTGTCGGCTGGAAGAAGCTTGCCAGCTTCTGCAGTTGCGCTTGGGTCTAGGGTATGAACGAAGCTGGATGCGGCCCGTTGTGTGCGCGGATGTGCCCGCTATCTTTGGATGTCCCAGGTGGCCGAGCAGAGCAGCTGCTTCATGTGGCCATCTTCTTTGCCGGAAGCCAGGCCCCATCCTATTCCACTTGTTTCTCTTTTTTTTTTACTGGCTGATGTCATTAACTATACAGTATATTTCAATGACTGGTCAATTATGTCACCTGGGATTCCTCAGTTGCTTTGTTTTCAAACAGAAGCAGGACAGAGGTTGTAAATGTACTTAAAAGGCACTGTACACCTTCAAATGTTTTTGTTCTTTTAACTAGGTGTTAGTTTAGTTATATAATCGCTGTGTGATTTTTTATTTTTTTTGCCTTACCTTATAATGAAGGGCTCACATGTTGTGGCTGAAGTTTGTAGTGTCATGCTGATCAATCCCCCATATGGTCGTGGTTTGCTACAGCTAGCTGTTCCTAATCACCAAAGGGACAACAAAACTTCATGTTATTGTCTGCAAATTTGAAGTTGCACTATGCTTCAAAACTAGTTACTTTTTACAGTTTATTTATTTAGTGATTTTTTTAGTGGTCTTTTGATAATAATTAATACATTTCTATTGTTTATTATTATTTTTTTTTTAAACAGACTTATTATTGATTGGGTTTTCAGAGGGAGTATGGTTGCAATTGATTTTATACACCCAGAGAGGGTGCTAGCAGACAATGATGTCTGGAGACTTTTACTTTAATTTTTTTCTACCCGTTTTATCTTCTTGCATCTAGTCTAATACATTGGATTGTTTTTTGATTAAGATCAATTTTAAACTGACATACAGTACATTAATCTCTGTTCTGATATTAGTACAATAAATGGTATGTAAGTGATTAATGTTTTAATCCTCTACATTCCATATAAAGACTGAATGTAGACAATGATAGTATGTGGGGGCTAGCAATTTAGGATACCAGCTGTCATTAATAACAGCAAAATTGCTGGTATTATAAATAGAAGTTCGGTACCCATCTGACTCCACCCCTGATGAAGTCACATGGGCTGTATCAAGGCTACACTAGATCTATATACTACACTGCCTGCACTGACTGTATATAGGCAGTGTAGTATATAGATCTAGTGTAGCCTATATACAGTCAGTGCAGGCAGTGTAAGAATATATACAGTTAAATATATATATATATATATATATATATATATATATACACACACACACACGCTGCATTCAGTGTAGACTATATAAACAGCTCATACAGTGTACAGTATATACAGTCAGTGCAGGCAGTGTAAGAATATATATATATACAATTTAGTATATATATATATATTTTCTTCTGTTGGCTGTGTTATTGAGCCACAACATGCAGAAGAGTTGGTGGAGTGGATAACTAGGCCGTCCTCATCTTCCTCAACCTCTGTCACCCAGGCTTATACTAGCTTGCCTTCCAAAGCAGCCTATTCCACCGTATCCTTGTCCACAGTTACTCCTTCCGTAGCCCCACCATCATGCACGGAGGAGTCACCAGAATTATTTGACCATACTGTCGGTTACATGCTGTTGGAGGATGAGCAGCAATTTTAAGGCTCCATTGTTGGTTCCCAGGTTGAGGAAGGGAGTAACGTTAGCCTAGAGAGAGAGGGTGCCACAGAATTCCCCAAGCTGCAGCATACTGCCAAGTTTTCTCCAGTGACAAAGAGGGAGGGGATGATGAGGACACTGACTGTACTTGGGGCCTCAGAGAAGATAGGAAGAAAGCAAGGAGGAGGAGAAGGCACAACTCCAATGAGTAAGGATGTCCTCCAGGGGCCATCTTAAAGGAAGCCACCCTATTGCATCACACCACAGAGCTCCACAGGTGCAGGGCGCTGCTGACTCCCCGCTGACTTCCAAAAGTTCATTGGTGTGGGCTTTTTTCAACACGTGCAGTAGATCACACCATCTCTGTTTGCAATGTATGTCTGAAGCGGATCAAGCGTGGCCAGGACAGCAGCCGCTTGGGCACCACATGCTTGACAAGACATATGATGACCTGCCATGCAGTCCATTGGCAACAGTGCCTCATAGACCTGCATCATAAAACAAAGTGGACTTCTCCTTGCTCCTCATCTGTGACCTCAACCCCTACTATACCTCCAGTCCTCTCAAAAGCTTGCACTGAGAGGAATGAAGATATAGCAATGGGTGGCACAAGTACTCGCAGCCAATCTGCTAGCAGTACACCACCAGTTGATTTCAGCATGCAAATTTCCCTACCCCAGTTGCTGAACCATAAAAAAATACTGTCCCAGCCATCCACATGCTCAGAATCTAAGTGCTAGCTTGGCCAAATGTCTAGCACTACAACTGCTGCCTTTTCAGCTGGCAGGCTCTGTCCCATTTCATGAATTTGTGGAATGTGCTGTACCACAGTGGCAGGTTCCAAAAATATTTTTTTCTCACATAAGGCCATCCCAGCTCTCTACCGTCATGTGAAAGGCAATGTTTTGGCCTCCTTGGATAGGGCGGTCAGCAACAAGGTTCATATTACCATTGACTCATGGTCCAGCAGGCATGGTCAAGAACGTTACCTTTCCTTTATGGCACACTGGGTAACTGCAGCTTGGGAAGGATGCAGGACAGGGCTCAGTGTTGGAGCTAGTTCCACCACCATGCCTACAAAAATGGTGGGGATTCCGCCACATCCAATTCCTCCACCCCCTCCTCTTCTTCTTCCTCTGTGGCCTCTTCTGCACAAGTGTCCTCTGAACCAGCAGTGCTCCCTAAGCGCTCAAGGGGCTATGGAAGCAGTCAGGCTAAAAGATACCATGCAGCACTTCAGTTGGTCTGTCTAGGGGACAGGAACCACACAGGGGCAGAGATTCTGTCAGTTCTGCGGGGACAGGCTCAGATGTAGTTGATGCAATGGCAGCTTGAGCCAGGAATAGTTGTATGCGACAATGGCACAAACCTTCTCTCTGCCCTCCCACTGGGACACTTGACACATGTTCCATGCTTGGCACATGTCCTGAAATTGGTGGTGCTTCATTTCCTGACCAGGTAGCCAGGCTTACCAGATATTCGGAGGCAGGCCAGAAAAGTCTGTGGTCATTTCCAGCGTTCATACAATGCCAGTGCTCCACTGACTGATATTCAGTGGGAATTCAACCTGCCCACCAACCGCCTCATTTGTGACATGCCCACCAGGTGGAACTCAACATTGGCAATGCTGCAGCAGCTGCACGCACAGCAGAGGGACATCAATGAGTACCTGTGTGAGTATGGCACCAGAACAGGTTCAGGGGAGCTTGGCTCTTTTTTGCCATGCCAGTGGCTACTGATCAAGGATACATGCACTGTCCTGTCACCATTTGAGGAGGACACATGGATGGTGAACAGTGACAATGCATGTATCAGTGACACTATACCTCTAGTCTTTCTGCTGGAGCACACGATTCATGGAATCATGGACAGGGCACTTAAGGCAGAACAGCGGGAGGAAGAGGAGGACTTCTTTTCCTTTCAAGGCCCCTTTATACAGATAGCATTCCTGCAGGACTGCCAAACACACAGGAAGAAGAGGAGGAGGATTGTGTCAGCATGGATGAAGACGATAACACGCAGCAATCTTCAAGGGATGGTTTTCAGTCCCCAGAAACCCAAGTAGTTGTACGTGGCTGTGAGGAGGTAGTTCCTGATCCTGACCTGTCATCCTCAGTGACCCAGAGGACTCTCATACCTCCTCAAACTTACGCTGCATGGCATCCCTTACTCTGCAAAGCCTGCAAAAAAACCCAGTGTTCGTGGTATCAAGGAGATGCATCATTACTGGCTGGCAACCTTTCTTGATCCACCTTACAAGGGTAAAGGTGTAGAGCTCATCATTCCTTTGCAGAGGGAGCAGAGGATGAAACATCTTCAGGATACCTTGAAGAAAAGTCTGTGCAAAGTCTTTCCAGACCCTGAAACGTTACCATTTCCTGGTGCTGGACAACGTGTTTCTGAGGCTTTGTTCAGTCAGTTATGCAATCGAGCTACTGGCCTGTCCTGCATCCAGCGTGCTTTCTGAATGGACATTCAGTGCTGCTGGAGGGTTCATAATGGATCAAAAAGTGTGCCTGTCTACAGACTCTGTTGATAGGCTCACATTTATTAAAATGAATCAGTCCTAGATCAGCAGCTATCAAGCCCCTGATGCTCATGTAACTGATTGAATTTGCTAGGGATCGGTGATCTCTTGAAGACTGCCTATCCTATTCCTCCTGAAACCTGATGATGTTAGCTTCCAACAATATTTTGAGTTTAGGGCACCACCAACACCAAGGCCCAATATTCCTGCACCTTTTTAACAGGGTCATGTCATTACAATTTTTAAAATCTTTTTTTAACAGCAGGGCCTGTTCCTGTGCCCAACAAGAGTAACTGTGAGGGGTTACAGTATTCTGCCACCACCAACACCCAAGGCCCAATTTTCTGCACCTGTTTGACTGGGGCATGTCATTACAATTTTTAAGAGTGACGTCCCCGTAGAATATATAATACAGTTCATGCTATATGGTGCAGTCACTGTAGTATATATATTTTTTTTTGTTCAATACATTTTTATTACAAGAGTTATACAAAGTACAACTTTAAAAATCAGTTTACATCACAGAATACGTCAATAATAACAACAAGAGCCCAATGATGTCTACAGGCGCCAGGAAACCTTAGCACTCTCTGGAGCATTTTGAGGACCAAACCTCAGACTCCATTATAAAGC
>BLSH010043658.1:147829-158942 GCA_018402905.1 Glandirana rugosa
GGGCCTGGGCTTGGGCCTGAAAACCCTTGGCAGCTTTTCAACACGTGGAATAAAATACCAGAACCCCGGACCCGAACCCGGACTTTTTTTGAAAAGTCCGGGTTCGGGTCCGGGTCCCGGACACCCAAAATTCGGTACGGACCCAAACTTTACAGTTTGGGTTCGCTCAACTCTAGTCACAAGTTCACCCAAAATGAAATATTAATTTCTAAAATAAAGCTGAAAGTCAAAACTAGTAAATTAAAAAAAAAGAAAAAACTAAAATTGACCTAATCCCTTATAGTTTTCCCTTTAAGCTTCAGGCATGGCACTTGTCAATTTAAAAGAACCAGTGATAAAGGTGATCAGTTGCTTTCTAAAACTCAGTTTCTTGAGTATTCAATTAGGAAATAAGGCCATTGCTATAATCTCTGGTCTTGTTATTTTAATTTGAATGCTCTGATGTGTTTTCAGGAGTTTCAGGGTAACCAGAAATAGCAAAATAAAAGAAATCTGATGCAGTCCATTGGCAGCAACTCCATTTTCAAGCAGAAAATGTATTGTTGTTTATCTATATACTATATGCACTTAGTTAGAACCCTATGAAAATATTAAAAACTATTAAAAAGTAGAGGGGGCGTGGCCGGCTGGTGAGGAAGATGGCCGCAGAGTGATTAGGCTCCGGATATCGCGACCTTCACGAGTGGCATGACGCATCGAGGACCCGCACATACCACACCACAGTGTCGGGGAAAGTAGCCGGGACCTCCGAGGATCAATATGAGCAAGAGAAAACCCCACGATGGACCCTGCAAGCTGGCGGAGATATTCACAACAGTACGAACGGGATGCGGACAAGATGGCGGCGCCTCGATGTGCATGGGAGACATCAGGCTGCAACTCGGGCGACACGCTACAGGTGCTCCGGGGACCCCAGGCCAGCAGAGAGCCAGTAAGGCATGTGCAGACATTTTCCCATCGCAAAGCCCACAGAAATCCAGACCCAGGCTTGACCCTATGCTGCAAACTTTGTCAGATGAGGACAGGGAGGGGGAGCACATGGAGGACTAAGGAGAGAAAACAGACCCCATTTCACAATTTCCCACCACGGGGCAGCCTATTATGGATACCACCCTGAAAAGCATGTTGGTGGCACTCCGCAACACCCTGCATACTGATATGATATCGGTAGTATCCAAACTTAAAGCAGAAGTAGATGACCTAGGAGACAGAGTCAGCCACATGGAGGACAAGATGTCAGACTTTGCGGAGGCACACAACGACCTCCTGGACGCCCACAAAGAGACAACAGACACCATTAGACACCTCCAGATGAAATTAGCTGATATAGAAGACCACTCCAGGAGGAATAACGTGAAATTTAGGGGGGTCCCAGAGTCAGTCTTACCGGGAGACCTAAAGAGCTACATCCAACGGATGATAACGACCCTCCTCCCAGACACCCCTCACTCCGAATTAATCATTGACCGGGCCCACAGAATGCCTAAGTCTCCTTATCTCTCTGATCAAATACCAAGAGACATTATCGCACGGATCCACTTCTTCCATGTTAAGGAGGATCTGATCCATGCCGCCAGATGGGTCAACCCTTTGCCAGACCCTTATGCAGTAGTGAAATTATTCTCTGACCTCTCACAATTTACCCTAGCGGCCCGCAAACAACTTCTCACAATCACTAAAATGCTTCAGAACCTCAACATCATATATAAATGGGGCCCACCTGCCAAGCTGATTATCACCAAGGGCAATAGACAACATGTGGTCTCTACCTTGGATGAAGGTTTTAAACTTCTTCATACCTGGAAACTCCTCCCGCCCTCTGAGGAGCTCCCCCCACAGAGGAACAGGTCATCTGATGTCCAGGAGCCCAGAGGTCCCACCTGATTGCTGAAATTTTTACCACAAGTGGCACTCCTCCTGGATACATTCCATTTGCTTCAGAGATCAATTGAGATCAGTTTATTTTTTGTCCCCCAATACAATCCTCAATCACTACCTACAAAGGAGGCGGCAAAGGTTTGGAGCCCGGTGAGTCCCCCTATCTCCCTTAGAGTAGCGGCTGCTACTCAGTAATTTTCAGATTACACTCACCGTCCCTTTACCCTATGTTTTGTTTTTTGTGTAAGTTCTGGTTTATGGTTTGGTCATACACTCCTGCTGTAACTTTACTTCTCCAGCCCACCCAAACAAGAAAATCCACCATCAGACTGGCCTTGCATGTGTCTTTGTTCTCTATCCCGCTCTGCAACCCCGTTCCCTCTTGTTTTTTTCTAGGCGATTATCCTCTCCCCTGAAGTGCGGGGTCAAGCCCAGGGAACTTACTCCCCACTCTATGGAGGACTTTGTTGGACTGCGATCTCAAAGAACTTCTCGAATACGGGCACCCCAAGGATATGGTAAAGTACTGCTTAACGTGCTAATATATATTCATCATGCCATTGACATTGGTCTCTCTTAATGCCCACTGCTTAAACAGCCCCTTTAAGCGGAAAGCCGATTGGAAGGAGGCACTGAAGCTTCAGGAGGATGTCTTCTGCGTCCAGGAGACTCACTTCAGCACCTCCAAGCCACCGCAATGCTCACATAGACTGTATCCTCATACTTTCATAGCCAATGGCCCAGTAAAGAAAATGGAGTGTTGATCGCCATCAGCTCTTCATTATCCCACAAGATCTTCACATTGACCCTAAAGGTCGTTATCTCATTCTGGTCTGTTATTTGAATAATTTCCTGTATACGCTGGTGAATGTTTACGCACCCAATACGGGCCAGCTTAAGTTTCTTAATGTATTGTACAAAAAAATTGAGAGGATCCGGAAGGGCTCACTTCTAATAATGGGCGATTTCAACTCAATCATAGACTATGAATTAGACGCGTGTAATTCTCGCTCAATCCCTAGACAATCGCTGGCACCTTTTTTGAAAAAGAACCTCCTATATGACCCGTGGAGATGTATCCATGCAGGGGAAAGGGATTACACCTATTTTTCTGCTCCCCACGGGAAATATACAAGGATCGACTTCTACTTGACTGATCTGGCCACGTTATATAAGGTGTGTAAAGCAGAAATTATACCAATAACCTGGTCAGATCATGCCACTATTAAATTAGTCCTTTCTGATCAAAGAGCCCTTCTGACTCGTCTCTGGAGGAATAATGTTCACATATTCAACAACCCTCAGTTCACAGAGTTCACCCAACTGGAGGAGTTCTTTTCTCTGAACTGTACCCCAGAATCTGATATGGCTAATGTATGGTGCACGCATAAGGCCTTTTCAAGAGGCCTTTTAATCCAACTAAATTCCAGAATTAGGAAACAGAGACCACAGGCCATTGACAAAATACTGTCCAAAATCCATTCGTTGGAACAACACCACAAACACACTCTTGATCCCAACACTCTCTCTGAGTTAAACACCGCTAGACATGAGTTGAGGCTCCTCATGGTATCAGAACATGACAAGCAGTCCCGAAAAATTAGGCCACCTTTTACTCGCAAGGCAACAAGGCAGGCAAACTTCTGGCTAATCAGGTAAAATCGAAAAACAAATAAAAAGTGCAATAGCGTATCTTAAAGACCCAAAAACAAACTGTAAATTGACACACCCAAAAGATATAGCTAATACCTTCCGAAATTACTATCAATCGCTATACAACTTCCAAAACGACATAGAGATCCCACAACCTATTGATGATGCTATACATCAATATTTGACCAACCTACACCTCCCCGCCATAAATGAAGAAATACTCCACAAATTAAATCTGCCCATATCCGCGAAAGAAATTGCCAAAACTATACAAGAACTCCCCAAAAATAAATCCCCAGGATCGGATGGACTCTCACCCGAATATTACAAAACATTCCAGACTACAGAAATTGTATAATGGGATTACTAGTACTACCTCTTTCCCAAAAGAAATGCTTAAGGCTATTATAGTTACCTTACCAAAGCAGGGCAAAGAACCAACCTCTCCCCAAAACTTCCGGTCAATTTCCCTCCTGAATATGGACCTCAAATTATTTTCAAAAATCATAGCTAATAGGTTAGCGGACGTTACTCCCACCCTTATAAATCGAGATCAAGTAGGATTTGTGAAAGGTAGACAGGCCTCTGATGGAACCAGGAGGATGATTGACCCAGTTACAATTTTAGAGAATAAGAAAGAGTCGGCTGCCTTCTGGGCCTTAGATGCTGAGAAGGCTTTCGACCGAGTACACTGGGGGTTCCTTACAGCTACTCTTATTAAGTTTGGGATCCAAGGCCCTATCCTCAATGCAATATCTGCTTTGTACTCCGGCCCCTCAGCCCAAGTATATTCCTCTAATGCCTTATCAGACCTATTTGAGATCAATGGGACCAGGCAAGGGTGCCCGCTGTCCCCAATTATCTTCACCCTTATTATGGAACCGTTCGCAGAAGCTATCAGGAATAACCCCCAAATAAGTGGACTAAAAGTGGCGGATTACACACATAAAATTGGGTTATTCGCGGACGACGTCCTCTTAACCCTTAAAGATGTCGCCCCTTCCCTAAGAGCAGTGCAGGAAGAAATTGAAAAATTTGGTGAGGTAGCCTACTACAAAATTAATATCACAAAATCCTCCATCCTACCCCTCAACATAGGTCCGGCAACCAGGAAATCTTTAAAAAAAGAGTTCCCATTTGCATGGGAAAATAACAACATAGATTATTTGGGGATCAAACTCACGTCACCCACAACAAAATTGTATGACTTTAACTTTTTACCCCTCCTTGAGACAATTAGGAAAGACCTCCTATCATATATGAAAAATTAAATCTCATGGCTAGATCGGGTGGCTGCATTTAAGATGCTTTCTCTACCCAAACTATTATACCTCTTTCGCACTATCCCTATTAAACTTCCATCCCTTTTCTTCACCACCATAAATAAATACATGAATTCGTATATATGGAATGAAGGTAAACAACGAATTGCACATTCAACACTCTATAAAAGTAAAAACCAGGGAGGAATAAACTTGCCCAACATCCAGTTATACCACAGGGCTGCCATTCTGGACCAAATTAGGCAATGGCTCATAACCAACCCTAACAATTGGTGGGTCAATATTGAAAAAACACTGCTGCATAATAGGGGCTTTAAACCCCTATTGATTGCTTGCGCAACTTGACAAACGATACACACACCTACATGCAACACTATAGCAGCGTACGAACACCTAATCCCCACCTTTACCTTAAGACAGGGGAGTCAAGCAGCGCCTAGTGCTTTTCAAATTATTCAGATTAGACATTTCCACAGGAACCTCCTCCCTACCAGCATCAAGGTAAATGAAGACTTGTGGACCTTTCTCCACAAAGACGCAAATGTGAACAAGGGAATCTCATGGATATACCAGTTTTTAAACACACAAGACAGTATGAGGAAGGCGCCTCAGATCATTAGTTGGGAAAAAGAGCTCCAGAAAGAATTTTCCACCCTTGAGTGGAACAACCCATTGTACACAATGCTCAAAACCAATAATTGTACCTCCCATTGAGAAAACATTATCAAAACACTATACAGAAGCTATATGACTCCACATCAGATAAACCAAATCTTTCCAAATGTTTCACCTTTGTGCTGGCATCTATGTGGACTAACTGGAGACCTACACCATATACTCTGGTCATGCACAACAATTAGAAGCTTTTGGACCGCAGTCTTTGCCCTTATTTCTAATATTACCAACACTACTGTGATGCCCAATCCCCACTTAGCCTTATTTGGCCTCCAGTTGACTAAATGTTCTAAACTACACCGGACGATAATAGCACACATACTTACAGCAGCCAGGATGTCTATCACGAAAAAGTGGAAACAATGCGCAGCTCCTAACATAGAAGAAGTTATACAGAGAGTAGACAACGACTTTGTTTGTGAAAAATACTTATCGCACAGGAACAACTTACAGGAAAGCCATAAAAATAAATGGGGTGCCTGGAACCTTACGAGGGATTTAACACAATACTGAGGCTATTAACATGGGGGGTCCCGTGTGCTTCCCGGGGGGCCGGGCTTTCCTGCCACTCCGACCACCTGAGAGACTCGGGGGGTGGGAGGGTTGGACCCTCCTAATTGGGAAGTACAGTGGGCTGCTCCATTCTTTCATCAGTATTTTGCCTGGAATAAAGGGGCTGGGTGGAGACACACGCCTTCTGGAAAGTTATGTATTTGCTGTACAATTTGGATGTAAGACCTGTTCTACTTTTTTATTTGTAATTCTGTATTTTATTTTGTACGTTTTGAAGATTTCAATAAAAACTATTTGAACAGAAAAAGTAATGCAGCTTTTGCTGAATCAATCTAGAGCAATATTCTTTTTTTTCTAGATCTTCTTAGTCTTCCAGGTTGAATGATAGCTGACATCATTCAATCTACTTTCCGCGAGCCTAGGCTGTGATGAACCTGTCCTCAACCTGCAAATGATCAGAGAAGGATACACAGCACAGTCATTCATCCCTCTGCCATCCTGCTGTCTCCTCCTATATCCATGATTTTTCTCTGCACATGAACCGATGTGCTGCTTCTCCATCTCCCACTCTGATCTCTAATATACAGGGACTGCCATTTAAGGATGTACTAATCAAAAGAGAAACTGCAGTCATTTGTATCTTTTAGATTTGCTTAGTGTTCAGCTTTAATTTAACATGGTGTAAGACTTCCATCATCAAGAAGGATATGTATGTATAAGAAGACAGTTAGCCCCTCTCCACGACCACATCATTCAGCCACCCCAACAAGGCTGGGCCAGTATTAAGAAATATATTAATCTCTTAATTAATTGTTTGCTCGACAGAGGTTTTCCAACCTGTTTCTTTTTGGCTCTGAAAAGTCAAAAACAATTTTCTATTTGTGCCCATTAACTGGACAAAAATGAACAAATGGTCCAAATGTCTGATTTTTGAATGATTTTTTAGTATAGCATAGCATAGTTCCCTAATATATGGGCACCATTACTGCTAGTCATTTTAAATTGCCAATATATTATGGATGGTAAGTTATTCTGGTCATTGAGTGATGCAGTTATTGGACCCTACTGTACATACAAAGTATTTGTTTTACAAGTAAAGGATATCTGATTTTGCTACTGCTTTGGTTACAATGAGATAAAGAAATCATGTGCTTAATAAACATTTTCAAAGACAATTAGCAACACTGATCTAAAATTAGACTAAAGAAAGATCTATGAATATCCAGTGGTGCATGTTCAAGGGGAGTGGGAATTGTATTTCACCATTAGGAATGATTGTAATTACTGTTGATATGCTAATCTCTTTGTTCATTTATATTAGTGCTTTTGCAAATACCTGGAAAAATGTGGTTTAGATTACTCCTAAATGATCAATGGAAAAAAATCTGCAGTCTTTTGTAAAATATAATTGCTTATATAATTGCTTACAATGATAACTATCTTTTGAAGTCAACATTATCTAAAGTATACAACCCCAATAAGATGTGTATAATGTACAGGATCATTTTGCAACACACCACACTACTCTGACAGGCAGATTGATTACAGAACCAATAATCTATTAAAATAAATACATTAGCCTAGTCCAGAGTGTTTCACACGCCTCATTGGCGTTTGAATGAATCCATTCTGTCAGATCCGGTCCATGTCGCAGAAATTGACAAAACTTTGCAGGAGTACTTCACACACAACGCTACTGAGGACATTTTGGCGGAAACAGTGTGGGCGGCGCATAAAGCCTTTATTAGAGGTAAGATAATACAGATAACGTCCCAAATTAAAAAAGAGAGAAGGTCGGACATAGTTAGGCTGGAGGAAGCATTTTTATCCATGAGGGCAGAACACAAAAAAAAACCTTCCCCTTCCTTGCTGGACCAGCTGGACAAGGCTAGACTAGAGCTTAACTTGGCCCTGACAAGGAAAGCCGAGAAAATAATTTGTTGGAGTAAAAATAAATTTTATACAATGTGAAACAAGATCGGTTCCCTTCTGGCTAGACAGCTAACACCACGTTTAAAACATTATTCCTTTCCCAAAATCAGGGTAGGAGGCAACCCCCCTCTTCGAATCCTGACAAGGTCCTAGGAGCCTTTCACTCCTTCTATAAGAAACTTTATTCACCCCTCTAACATATACCATGAAAAGGGTCAACGAGTTCCTTGAGGACATTCCGGTTCCGATTCTATCAGCTGGCCCAGACGGCCTCTTGGCCCCGTACTACAAGGCCCTTGCTGACACACTTACCCCCCACTTAGTCCGATTCTTTAATGCTAAAATGAAAAGTGAGCCTCTTGAGACTCACTTAAACACAGCTTTTTTAACAGTAATCCCGAAGCCTGAGAAAAACCCGGAGATGGTAGAAAATTATTGCCCAATCTCCCTTATAAACAATGACCTGAAGATCCTTACCAAGATCCTGGCCAACCGTTTAGCCTCTTTCATAAATTCCTACATCCATAAGGATCAAGTAGGCTTTATACCAGGTAGGCAAGGCCCAGACCAAATAAGAAGGGCGATAAACATAGTCACTATACTCCAATCTAAGTGGCCGGGGGGCCCTAAACAGAAAGGCATGTTACTCTCCTTAGATCTCCGAAAGGCTTTTGACTCTGTATCTTGGCCCTATTTATTCTCTATACTAGAACGCTGGGGTTTTGGTAAAAAATTTCTGAGTCTTATACGGGCCCTCTAGTCCCACCCACAGGCCCTGATAAAACTTAGGGGTTTCTTCTCCAAACCATTTCCCATTAGAAGAGGCATACACTTTCCAGATGTTTGCAGAACAGTGATATGATATCACTGTTCTGCAAACATCTGCAAAATGTGTGTGAAAATATAGCAGAGCGAAACCATATACCTGTTCTTCTCTATACTCCCCAGGTGACTATTTCTGTGTGACTTCCTGTTCCTGTGACCCCGGCTATTCCTTCGGACCTGTTGATATCTTCCTGCATCTGACCTACGACCACCCGTTTGCCTGCTCCCTCTGTACTTCTGTTGCCAGCACGTTGCCGACCCTGCCTATACCCGACCATCTGTTTGCCTGATCCCGTTGTACCGCACCGCCTGCCAGTTGCCAACCCGGACTGAACCACTACTCTCCTGTCTTGCACGAGCTACCTTGGACTTCTCCTTACCATCTGAAGATTGTCCAGCCCTCCTGCCCCCCTGAGCTCCAGAGCTCCCTGTTCACACTATCAGGGGTTCTCGAACCAGGTTGCCCCCGCATAAGCCAGACTCTACCACCAGGTACGTGACAGAAGTGGACAGCCATGTCAGAGACTGCGCCGGGGCCCTCTCCCATGGGAGAGCTATGCACACACCTTGCTGGACTAACCCAAGCAGTGCAAAACCTGCAGGAAGGATATGCACGCCTGGAAGACCAAGTTCAGGACTTAGCCACTCCTGATCCCTCCAGCAGGGGGCACACATCTCCCTGTACCACAGTGACTCTGCCCACGGAGCCCAGGGTACCTATGCCTGAGCGGTTAACGGGGAAGTTCAGTACCTTCTGCAGTGCCTGCTATCTGTATCTCGCTCTCCAGCCCCACACGTTCTCCTTGGAGGCCACCAAAGTGGGCCTGGTAATATCCCTCCTCCAGAATGACCCCCAGGCCTGGGCTCATCGGCTACTGGAGCAGAAGGCTCCTGAGGTCTCCACTCTGGACGGATTCTTCAAGGCCATGGCCCAGCTATATGAGGACCCACACATGGCAGGCACCGCGGAAGCTACGCTCCATGCCCTCCAGCAGGCTGATACCGCTTGGAATGGTGCGACCCTCTGCCTCCAGTTCCGGCTGGGACTTTCCGAAGCGCTCAAGGATGAGTTGGCACAACAATGGATTCCCAAAAGGTCGCAGCTATTGCGGACTGGCCCCCACCGGCAGACAAGAAGGCGGTACAACGCTTCGTTGGCTTTGCCAATTTTTATAGAAATTTCATCCAGGGTTTTTCTGCTGTTATCTCCCCGATAACACAGCTGACCAAACAAAATACCCACTTTACCTGGACCCCAGAAGCACAAAGTGCCTTTCAGACCTTGAAAAGACTCTTCACCTCGGCACCTGTTCTCAAGCACCCCGGCTCCACGCGGCCCTACATCTTGGAGGTAGATGCTTCGGAGACCGTCGTTGGGGCAGTCTTGTCCCAGAGACAGGGGTCTAAGGCGTCCCTGAACCCCATCGCCTTCTTCTCACGGAAGTTCTCCCCCCCGAGAGAAACTACGACGTGGGTGACAGGGAGCTTCTTGCCATTAAATCCGCCCTGGAGGAATGGCGGTACCTTTTGGAAGGGGCTACTCACCCAGTTCTGGTCTTCACAGACCACAAAAATTTTGAATATCTTAAGACTGCCAAGAGACTCAGACCCCGCCAAGCACGATGGGCCCTATTTTTCTCCCGGTTTAACCTACACATCACGTACCGGCCCGGATCCAAGAATGTCAAGCCAGATGCGCTGTCTAGGATGTTTCACGAAACCGGAGAAACATCCCCGCCTGGCACCACTTCCTGCTAATCCAAGAGGATCTACCGATCCCAGATCAGGCAAACGTTGGCCAGCTCCTCCATGCCGGCAGTTCATGGACTTGCTCTCAAGGATGGGTTATGGTGGTCGGGTATGCAAGTTTTTGTGCTAGAAAAGCTTCGCCTGTCCGCCCTGGAACGCTGCCATGACCATCACTTAGCAGTAGAGATGAGCGAACTTCTAGAAGTCTGGGTTCTGCTGGTTCGGCCAAACTTCGGGACAAAGTCCGGGTTCGGGTCCGGACAGAACCCGAACTTTGTCCCGGACCCCGAACCCCATTGAAATCAATGGGGACACAGACTTTTAGGCACAAAAAAGGCTGTAAAATAGTCCTGGAAGGTCCTAGAGGTCTGCAAAAGGAAGGAAATGTGGGTAAGGGTGGGACAAGTGACCTACAAAGAAATGGGGACAGGGAAATAACTTTAAATATTTTTAAAAAAATAAAAACATAAAAAATGCAAAAATGGAGATCATCTTCAAAATGGGTCTGAAAAGTATTAATTAACATTAAAGGCCATAGAACTGTTCTAAAATCATCTTCAAACTGTGTCAAAAAAGTATAAATAAGCCAGGAGTACCCATATCAC
>BLSH010043658.1:162770-182578 GCA_018402905.1 Glandirana rugosa
AAACAGAAGTATGGAAAAAATTTCTATACGACCCACAACAGACGAGTACATAAATAAAAGTTTCTAAAAATAACTCTAATATATTTGTATGTTTTGTGTTCGTATACTCATTGCGTGTTAATATTCCAATCCGTCCACCTTTTCACGACTATGTAGAATTAATCTCAACTCGCTTGGGCCTGACATTTCAAACCCAGGCATGGCTTGAAACCCCACAGGCCCTGGGCTTGGACCTGAAAAGTTTTTTTCAAGCCCAGGCCCCAAGACCATTAAAATTGTTTTCAAGACTTTTACCCACCCTTACCCCCATTTCCTTCCTTTTGCAGACCTCTAGGACCTTCCTGGACTTTTTTACAGCAATTTTCAGAACTTTTGTTAAAATTACCAGAACCCCGGACCCGAACTTTTTTTGAAAAGTCCAGGTTCGGGTCCCGGACACCCCAAAGTTCGGTACGGACCCAAACTTTACAGTCCGGGTTCGCTCAACTCTAATTAAGATGTATCAGCACTTTTCCACCTGCCTAACCTTATAATTGTGCGTTACTCATATGCTTGTGTTTTGTATGTTTATATAATCTCAATAAAAATCTTTGAAAATAAATACATGAGCAGACAACACCCAGCATATCTTTAAAAAAGGTATGAAGACAAATGACGTTTTGGCATAGAAAAGAGAGGTTGGCTCACATAGCCTGCCTAGAATAGGAATTGGAGGCGTCCCACACCCTTCTGAAACAGAATCCCACTCGGCTCAACCGAGATAGGGTGGAAAGTCTCAGGGCAGACCTTGATATATGTCTGACGAATAAGGCGGAGCACCACTTCCGCTGGACCAAACAAAGATTTTACGCTAACAACAATAAGATAGGCTCAATGTTGGCCAACAAGCTCAAATCTTTCTCACTCAAGACTAGGTTCCAGATACGCACCGCTAATCCAATCAAAATTCTCAACGAATTCCATCACCACTTATCCAAGCTGTCTCCGCTCCGGAGACCCACTCCTCCATAGATACTGATGCATTTTTGGCTGATTCCTCTCTCCCGGCCCTGTCGGACGCAAAGCGCGACGCATTGGGCGCCCCTATTATGGAGCTGGTGGTGCGCCAGGCCATCAAGGAACTGAAGGTCCATAAACGCCCAGGCCCGGACAGCTTCACAGCTCTTTTCTATAAAAAGCTGCCTGACGTGGTGATGGTACCCATAGCCTCCATGTTTAACAGTCTTAGGGATGGCAACAGCCTGACTTCCAACTTCCTAAAAGCTAACATAGTAATGATACCCAAGCCGGATCAGGATACACAAACTTGGGCTAACTTCTGCCCAATATCCTTACTAAACGTTGATCTTAAATTGCTATCTAAAATCCTTGCATCTCGGCTAAACAAGGTAATCCACTTCCCTACCCATAAGGATCAAGTGAGCTTTGTCCCTCTGCGTCAGGCAGCGGACAATGTTCAATGTACAATTCTTCTTACCCACTATGCTCGTCAGAGGTCGCAGCAACTAATGTTGTTGTCTCTAGACCTTCGCAAGGCCTTTGGCACGCTATCTTGGACCTATTTACGAGCGGTGCTGCACTACAGGGGGATGGGCGATGGGTTCTTGACCTGGTTTGAATCACTATACAGTGTTCCTTCGGCCCTAGTGAAATACATGGGCTATGAATCTCCCACTTTCCCCATCAGACGCGGCACAAGGCAAGGCTGCCCCCTCTCTCCGCTCCTATTCATTATCACCTTGAAGCCTTTGGCTGCTCACATAAGGGCTAACCCAAATGTCAAAGGAGTGGAGCTGGCTGTGGTGACACACAAGCGGCGCTGTTTGTGGATGACATGCTCTTATACATATCCTCCCCACTAATGACTTTACCTAATCTTTTATCGCTTATGAACCGCTTTGCTACCTTTTCCGGTCTCCACATCAATAGGACTAAATCTTTAGCCTTAAATGTTTCCCTGCCTGACCCCCTTAGAGATTCGATACATGCGCAATTCCCATTCCAATGGCCATCTTCCCTCCCATACCTGGGGGTTCACCTCACTGCTTCTTTCCAGTCTTTATACGCTGCTAACTTCCCCCCTCTCATTTCTTCTTTGAAGGGTTTGGTGGACAGGTGGGACATTCCTTCGATCTCGTGGTGGGGTCGCATTCACGCTGTTAAAATGTCCTACTTGCCCAAATTACTTTATTTCTTTAGGGTTCTCCCCTTCCCCATTTCTCCCCATGTCATTCGCATTCTACAGCGCCAAATTCTAAAATTTATCTGGGGTACAGTGCGTCCAAGGCTTAATCAATCCCTCTTGTATGTCCCGAAGGTCAGGGGTGGATTGGGTGTCCCCAGTCTGGCTTATTACTATAAGGCCACCCAGATAGCCCCGATCGCTCAGCTCAATGCGGGCAATACTGCACCGCTGTGGACCTTCATTGATATGATGGATACGGATCCAATTCACCTCTCATCCATACCATGGCTCCCTACCGTGCATTGTCCATCGCTCAACCCGATCTTGGCCCACACTCTTTCGGTGTGGGACTCTATAAAATGTTCCGCAGGCTTAATATCACCCCACCTCCCCCTCTTACCATTGCTAAACTGTCCCTTGTTCCCTCCGGGCTTGGAGGACCCACGTCGTTTTCGATGGTGGATGGAGAGAGGTCTCACCATGGTCCGTTCCCTCCTTACTCCCAGAGGAATCTGATCTTGTCAATACCTCCGAGACTCTCATGAAATTCCTGAATCGGAATGCTTCCGATACACACAAATCCATCTTGGAATCTTTAACAAAATGTCATGAACACCCACTATTGCCCAAAGCTTTTCAGACCCGATGCAGAACCAGTCCCACCACCCAGGGCCTGATTTCTTTGCTTTACTCCTCCATATTGAACAATACCGGGCGGCAACTCCCTATGTATTGTGACAAATGGGTGGCTGATTTCAGCTCAGCCCCTCAACCGGGCGACTGGCGCAAAATGTGGGAGGCCCTCTTTCGCTCTTCTCAGAATGTTCTAGCCCTGGAAAATTCCTTTAAAGTAATGTCTCGCTGGTATTTTACCCCAGCTAGGCCTACCATTGTATCCGTCCAACTGTTTTCAAGGATGCCCGGATCTGGGTGATATGAAACACATATGGTGGACCTGCCCTAAGGTCAAAAGGTTGTGGATCAGGCTCTACGCATTGGTCAATACAGTTCTCCAGATTAACTTAAGGAAAATGAAGCGCTCCTATATAGGCCTATTGCGGACGTGACCCGGCGAGAGCAGGCCCTAATTACTCACATTTTCATGGCCATGAAACAAACGATTGCGTGTCGTGGAAGTCGCAACTCCTTAGTTTTGAAGAAGTCAAAAATAGGATCCATGATACGCTCATAAATGAAAGGCTGACGGCGATCCTAAAAGATAAAATGGACAAATTCCAGCGGATATGGCAACCCTGGATTGACTACTTTCCACCTTCTCAGATGACTTCCCCCTTTATGGAACTCTAAGGGTTCCGCTTACTCCGGCTTGAAGACCCCTGGGGTATCCACCACTTCTTTTACTCTCCTGCCTTCTCCTTTTCTCTCTCTACTTCTCCTATCTTTGGCTATTATCTATCTTTCCCCCTAGTTTACTGAGTTTCTCCCCTTCCCCTTGGGCCAGTCCCTTGGCTCTTAAACATTAACGGTGCTACACTTCGCAGACCATACGATTTTGTTCTAATTGTTAGGATGCTATCTTCAGAATATATGCTGTGAAGCGACGATCTGTCTGCTTAAGATGTTTCCCTTGACTCTTTCACTTGACCAGATGTAAACCTTCCCTACCCCATGCTTTAATACGGTATGCGAGAACTGCTATAGCTACTGCCTATTGGGGGAACGTTTGAAGTTTCCAAAATGCATATGTACTGTATGATTACCTGAATATCTGACACCTTTCTGTATGTGTCTTGCTGTATTGTGCACATCTCTCTTTCTCTTTTGTTGTATTGAAAGTACTCAATAACATTTTTAGTAGAAAAAAAGCTATGAAGCTTATTTAAAATAAGTGTGTTATTATATAACTAGTCTGCAACTTGAAGAGGAGTTCCAGTCTGTAAAAAAGTTTTTAAAAAATCAAAAGTCAGCAGCTACAAATACTGTAGCTGTTGACTTTTAATATAAGGACATTTACCTGTCCGGGGATCCCACAATGTCAGCAGTCCTAGATGATTTGTCAATCAGCTTCAGGTACAGGCACCAGCATCTGTAGTAAGGGAAACAGGAAGTGAAGCCTTGCGGCCTGCTCACGGCTTATTTCCTACTGTGAATGCATGAGTCGCGCTGTACTTTTTGAATGGTCATGCCATCTTCTGGGACTTCTGTGTCTCAGAAGGCAGCGGGGGAAGGAGGAGGGGCCAGAGATGACACAGATGACTTGTGACAAACGTACCAGGAAGTGGGAGCAGGTACCTGTCAAAACCAGGTACCCACCCCCCCCCCCCCAAAAAGTGCCAATTGTGGAGCTCCACTTTGACAGTTCAAGTGGTGTAGAAGATAGTACAAGTGAAGCAAGTGGCGCTTCTAATTTTAAGCATTACTTTCAATTATTAGGCAGTTTCCCATGTGTTACAGTGCAATGTGAGTCCCTCAGGCAAAAAATGCAAACAAGGACACCTACAAATGTTTGGAGATTTGAAAGTGGCTGGGTCCTAAGCCCCATACACACAATAAGATTATCAAACAAATGATCCTCTGGGTTTTTTTTTGCATGCTAGTCTCATATCCAAAACGAATAGGTAACTAAAATTATGAAAATTCTCGAAAGACAGAATACAACTTTGGAAGTAACGTAATGTATTGTAATGTATTCTTTCATTTCTGAGCATGCATGGTCTTGGTCACACAATTTTTTCATAAAAATACTATACTAATTACACAAAAATCATTCATTTTGCTGTCTTACAAAAAAAATATTCATGCTTGTCCCTTCGGACATTTTTGCATGAACTGTCTTGATCAGCTCTCAAAAATTGTGTACTAATGAATAGATTATCAGATGATCACTCCAAATGTGTTTTTTTTTCATCTGATTTCCTTTTCATGCGTACTAGGCATTAATTTGTTACTCTTCGATGTAGAAGATCAAAGAATCAGAAGAGCTGATTGAGTTGGGCAAGAATTGCAGATCTCATGTCATGCAAACTAGGTGAATTTTTCACTGTGTGTCATTAATTGAGAGACATCTGCTTAGCTTTGGCCAGTATTGCTGGACCATTGCAGTTTTTTTTAGCAAATTTTACAATTCATGTCAATGTACAATTTAATACAGGAGGAATTACAGGGCTGTGCTTGCTTGTTAGAGCTTACAATCTAAAAGGGAGGGTTAAGAGATAAAAAAGTTAATAATTGTAGGGGATGAGCTTATGGAGAAAATAAAAGTACAGTTGTTAGGTGAAGGCAGGATAGGTTTCTCTAAAAAGAAGGGTTATCTAAGATTGCCTAAAGCCTCGAACTCATGGTGCGATTGTCCTACGACCGCACGTCCAACTTTTCCCAAAATCGGTTGTCCGTGATTAGTTATCGTTCGACAAATGCAAACGTAGTGACGTGCTATGAGCATATAAAGAGGAAGTTCAGTTTTCGTGTGTGTCACCCTTTGGGCCCCTTCCGCTAATTTCGTGTTTACATGACCAAACACTTTCGGCTCGTTCCTGGGTTCCGAAAATGTGTGTTTGTATTTACAACTTTTGTTTGTCCAACTTCTGTACAGACGAGCCCAAAATCGAATGACGCCTTGTCGGCAGACAAAAGTTTTCAGGTCTGCTCATATAATTTTTGTTGGACAATAATTAAAAATTGGCTGTCAAATAGAGCGTACTAATGGTCGGATTATTGTACGACAGGTTGTCGTACAACAATTTTAGGCCGATAATTGTACCATGTGTAAGGGCCTTAAAGGTGTCCAGAGTAGGAGATAGTTGGACAGATTGGGGTAGGGGGTTCCAGAAGATGGGAGAGGCTCAAGAGAAGTCCTGAAGGTGAGCATGGGAGGAGGTGACAAGGGAGTTGGTGTATGTTTATTAAACAGAGATAATTTATCTCATTTCAGTCCTCAGCAGTCCTCAGAGAAAAATCATCTCCTCTAGCACCCTGTTTATGAAGAGGAGAACGTTTGTTCTCAGAGGGTGAACAGAGGAGAAGTTCTGTGTAGAAGGGAGAGGGTTGCCAGCCATCTTATGAGATACCTGTGTGATTACAAAGCAGAGTATAAAAAGTAAAACCAAAGTTAAAAAGACTGTATAATTACATGAAAATAATAAGCACTGACCACTGGCACTTTTTTTACCTTACGGTTTATTTTACACACATTTTGGGCAATTCTTTAAATGTGTATTTTGGCCTCTTTCTATTGAGCCTTTTGACATTATTTACGCACATTTTGCCGTTTTTAACATGCCATATTTTCTTAACGTGCATCTGGCCATAGGTTTTTTTGTGCATTTTGGCGCTTTCTAAACACACATTTTGCCACAGGTTATTTTAACACTTCTTTTAGCATGTATTTTGGCACTTTTTTAACGTGCATTTTGATTGTTTTTTGTGCATATTTTGGCATACAGCACACCTGCTAGCCATTTTTGGGGCGCCATTAACAATTAATGGCACTACAATCACAACATGCATTTTGCATGTGTTTCCAGATTGCAAACAAAACAAAGGTAAAAAATGAGCCAAAATACATGTTTAAAAAGCACTAAAATGCACATAAAAATATGCAAAAATGCATTAAAAAAAAACGCCAAAATGCATGCTGAAAAATGCAGCAAAAAGTGCACTAGAAAAACTGTACCAAAATGCACATAATAAAGGCCTAAAAAGCCAAACTGACAAATGTTTGGCCATAGACCTTTGTGCATTTTTTCAATGCACATTTTGGCACGTTGGTACTGGTAGCATATTTGTCAAAATACATGTCTGCTAATTGCATGTGGGGTGCCATTAACAACGAATGGCACCCAAAAGCGCATTGCGCAGTTTGACAGAATTTAAGCGCAATTTGGAATTGCGGAAAGAATTGTGCAATTCTGCCAATGATTCTGCATTGCTCAGATGGGAATGGGTCCTAGATAAAACATTATAACTATACTGTGTGTGTGTGTGTGTGTGTATGCAGTGTATATACAGTATCTCACAAAAGTGAGTACACCCCTCCCATTTTTCTAAATATTTTATTATATCTTTTCAACGCTGAAAAAATTACACTTTGCTACAATGTAAAGTAGTGAGTGCTGTTGCAAAAGCTACTTTTGGTGCAAAATTTGAATTGTGGCGAACGAGTGGTAGCGTGGTTGAGTGTACGGGAGTGTACAGTACCGAGCCACCCCCTGACCAAGAGCGGCAGCACAGGGAATCAAAAGCGGTGGCAGATGAGGGAGCGGAGGCGGAGCGGGCAGACCGGACCCCCCTGTGACTGGGCGGCTGTGGAGCGGGCAGACCGGACCCCCCCTGTCAAGAGTGGAAGCAAAGTGGGCAGACCAGACCCTCCCGTGACCGGGTGGCTGTGGAGTGGGCAGACTGGACCCCCTGTGATCAAGCAGCTGCAGAGCGAGCAGACCGGACCCCCCATGACCGAGTGGCTGCAGAGCAGGCAGACCGGACCCCCCATGACTGAGTGGTGGCAGACCGAACCACCAGATTAAAAGAATCTTAAAATAATTCCTTATTTCACTTTCTCTGTGTAGCTCTAGACCTATCCACCCCCCTCACTTTTTTCTCCCCCCACTTTTTTCTCCCCCTCTCCGCCTTCCTTGTCCTTTTTTTTTTTTTTTCTTTTTTTCTCCTTCTCGAAAGCCTCCTCCCATTCCCCCAGATCGCCCATCAAACTGATATACACCTTACTCCAGACTAACCTAAAAGGTTTTACCACCCTACTGAGCAATAACGTACCTAGGGATCAAACTTCTCACCAGACTAAGTAATCTCTACGATCATAATTTCCTACCTTTACTCTGCACACTGCAGCAAGACCTACAAAAGTGGTCCATAACAGAATTCTCTTTGTTTGTCAGGGCTGCTATAATTAGAATGAACGTCCTTCCCAGACTCCTGTATCTGCTTCAAACAGTCCCAATTAAACTACCGCAACTCTTCTTCTCCACATACCAGCGTATTTGCACAAACTTTATCTGGGACTCCAAGACAGCCAGGCTGAGCTAAGACAGACTTACTACGCCTAAACTTAAAGGGGGATTGGACTGCCAGATGCTCAAAAATATTACTGGGCCTGTAACCTCACTAGGATCACAGACTGGCACGTTCACACACAGTCCAAAGCCTGGGTTTAGCTAGAGGTCTCAAATGTGCCTCTGAGATATCTACCCTGGTTCAGACCAAACCTCTATTCAAGCCAATTGAAGGATCACCCACTGGTCGGCCACACGCTATCTATTTTTCACGCAGTGACCAAGCGGTTGCAGCTTTCCACCTTTCTGGGTCCCCTCATCCCACTCATACATAATGCAGACTTCCTTCCAAGCACATTGGATTCTTTGATTAGAGAAGTGGGGAAAGATCTCCTAGGAAAAGGGGAGAGTTTATTTGACAGAGGCTCCTTTCTATAATTTAAGGCATTAGCAGCCCAAATACCAATGCATAAACTTTCCTGGCTTGGTGTTGTAGAAATTTAGGATGTGTATTATGTATTGTCACAGTGTCTCCCAGTGTCGGTTTAACGATATTCTCTGTGTACAGCGAATATGGCTTTAACCGATATTGAGGAAAGGCCATTTACAATGGAAACCTTCCATTGTTTGATAATTACACGCTACCCGCTCAATCATCCCGGCCGGCAGGCGCTCTGAGCGGTCAACGCTGGAGCAAACGCTGGTCCGGATCTTTGAGGTGCAATGCACGTTCTGTGGCGCGGGTGTATTACCCTCAATCAGGGGGCCCCTGTATTAAGTACAGATCGATCTGCTTGGCGGCAGTTTACTTGCATTATGGAATTAGTATTGCCTTTTATGTAAGGATAATGATCTGTAAGCTTTCTGTGGCATCTGATCAATGTGACAGAGATCTACAGCTATATTCCTTTGTGTTGTAATTTACCCTTTAATGGAACAGTAGCATAATTGCTGTGGAATATAGTTCATAGAGCTGTATTTGATAGTGATTCATTGTAATTGGCAGGTTGTGCATGTATGGTGGGTTGCTTGGAAGGCCTCTGTGAAGATAGCACATGGCTTTCATTGTCAGCTGTTTCTCATACAGGCCAGCCAACCCCCCACCCCATACATGCATGCCTTTCCTATTGTATAGTTTGAATATAAACAAGTGTGTCATTGGTTGGTGGTTTTGTATTTGAGCTCATGTCATGTGACTGTGCCTTGTAGGCTGATTGGCTGATTGTGAAGCCATCAAGTCCCTTTTGTTTTGTTATCCCTGTTTGACCAGTATAAATAAAGGCTGAAAAGCAGAGTTCAGGAGGACAATCCCTGCGAGCGGCCATGTGAGCAAAGCAATCTGTGTCTGTGTCTGCTTCAACACAGGTCACTCAAATGCATTATGCAAAAGAGCTGAAAAGTGTGCTTATTAGCGCAGGCAAAATATAATGCATACAAGGTATTATAATTTCCCTTACAGATTGCGGGCCAGATTTTTAGGAGCTTACAGAAATTTCCATCACAGCGGACTGGAGGGAAGGAGCGATCCGGATCAGGACATCAACAGCCGGCTATTGGTAAAACCAATTTTATTTCAATTTTTGAAATCTTTAGCTGTCCTGAGTCCGGGATGTTTCTCTCTCTGTCCACTGTGTCAGGTAAATTCAGCTTTGTTAAAGAACCTGTTTTTCCTCTTTTTTGCATAATGCCAGGGGTCTAGGGGTTAGGTCTATTGTTTAGGAAAAAAACTTATACTTGTCCTCTATAAGTCCTAAGCAATACACCTAAAGCGTGTGTTATGAGTAACTGTATGTTTTGAATGTGTGATTGGTATGTATAATTATGAATATGCTTTACTATGAGTATGATTATGAATATGCTTTGCTATGAGTACGATTATGAATATGCTTTGAATGTGTGATCGGTATCAGCATTGCGTGTGTTATGTTGTAATTTTGGCAGTAATTCGTTTGGAGTCTCAGATTGTATTGTCCATCTGTAAGGGGAGAGTTTTCAGTTTGGGCTGCTTTTGGCGGGAAAAGCGTAAAGTTACCACCATTTTGTTGTAAAATTGTTACAATTTCAATTTTGTTTCTACTGAACTTGCTATTAAACCGAATTTCAGCATTTTGTGGAATTAAGTAATTGTCTGCAGGAATTTCAGTTTCTGGTTTTAATTGCTTTGATTTTGTGCAATATTTCAGTCTCAAGTGAAAATAGTTTGTTTTTGTACTGAATTCCATTTCCAGTAGAATCATTTTTGTTGTAATGTTGTTTTGCGGAGTCCCAGCTGTAATTCAGTTTTTGGTAGAGACATCTGTTGTTAGAAGGCTATTCAGGTTTAAGTGTGAAACCGAGTTAACATTACAGTGTATAGAGGTCTTTTTGTGACGAATTGCGCCTTTTTTTGGCGACAAATTTAGTTTAGATACAGTATTGTAATCGTAAAGAGGTTTCATACCTTTTACACTGTAATTCAGCTCTGGTTCTGTGTGTTTAGAGTACAACTCATCTGTTAATGAAACCGTTGGTTATTTTAGACGCTGAAGTTTGAGTAGCACATGGCTGTCCCGGTTTTGGCAAATCTGGTTGATAAATTCTGTGTTATGCGTTTTTATTGGTTGTTCTCAGTGCGGTCGTTTTGTTTCCATCATGTGTTTGGCGTCATTTTTTTCGGGTAAAGAGAGCCATGGGGTTGTAATGTTGTTTCACTTACTGCCATTTTGTGTTGTGGGCCACATGGTCTGGCAGCCATCTTGGAGTAGTGACAAAGGAGCCACATGGCTGAGATGCCATATTGAATTCATTACGTGATGTTTTTACAGGATTCTTGCATCGGTTTTTAGCCAGTTTTGACTTGTTCAGATTTAGCGTCTACAATTCATCTGTTTTCATGTTTTATCTTTGGTTTCGCATATAGCTGTTATGTTTTTATAACTTTTTCAGTTTTATGTAGGCATTTGTGTTTAAGCAGCTTTTTCATTGGGTTTTTGTTGTATGACCATTGATTTTCAATGATAGACTACAGTGTGGAGTATAACAGATCCATTCTTGTATTGGATTCAGTTTTGTTTAAAATCAGGTTTGTTTTGGACTAATTTGTGGTTAGTTTTATAGGCATAGTGTTTTCTACGGTAGTTTGTGTTCCAGGTACGGGCGGTCCCGGGGTTACAAACAGGATGGGGTCTGTAGGTTTGTTCTTAAGTTGAATTTGTATGTGAGTCGGAACAAGTACATTTTTTTTGTAGCTTCAGCAAAAAAAACAATTTTTGAGATTTTTGGATAGCATAGGGAAGGGTTAGCACCCCTGTGATGTCTGTTTTTCCTGTCTATGTTTCTGTTCGGGAGATGTCGCCTCACTTCCTGTCTCAATGATAGTTGAATTTTGAAAATTTTGAGTTGTGGAAACAAGGATTGGTGATAAAGCTTCAGTGGAGATGCCTTTTCTCCATAATAACTCTTACAGGAGTGAATTTCCCTTCCTAGGTGGAGATTTCCTGTCACTTCCTGTTGTCTACCGCCGTTTGTGGGTGGGATTTGTTTGTGGGTCAGATGTTTGTATCTAGGGGACCACCAGTAAAGACATTATACCTTTCAGTGTGTAATCAGTAACCGGCATCTCCATTTCTTTAGTCTAACATCAGGAAATAGACTGAAGCCAAGGTTTGTATAGTGAGGATTTAACTGTACTTCCGTGGCTGTTTGGCTGCACAGGTTAGGTCGGAACAAATGTGTACTTTGGGCCGGTCTACGTGAAACGTGGGAAAGCGACACGTTTGTTCCAGCCTTCAACGTGTGAGGAGCAGATTCTGAAACCCGCCCCACGTGTAACCGTGTCAGTACCGGGGGTGGGGAGAGCGTAGGTGGTTGTTGAGCTGTATAGCCGTACAAATCCATCGGGTGGAGGCTTCTAGCTGACCGGCAGAGAAATCGGAGTCGGAACCAGCTAACACTGCGAAAGAAGGCACCCGGCAGTGTTGCTCCTAAAACTCGGTGCAAAAGTCGGTTCGAATCGACATGGGCAATGGGCCGTCCATGTATGAGGGGGGAAGCGAGACCTCTCAATCTAGCCAAACAGCTTCGCGGTACATAAAGTCTGTGTTTGGGGCTCGGGCCATGTGACCCCTAAAAAGGTGGATGTTCCTTTGATGTCTGGAGGTGGGAAAAGTTCATTACTGAATTAGGACCAGACTCCGGACAACAAAGACGCTGGATATAGTGATATTGGGGCTTCAGAAACCTATTATGGTGTATTAACAGGATATGCAGAGTGCGTTTTCAGTCAGGGTGATGCGCATTTTGTATACCTGGCCAGAGGGGAAAGCCATAGTTATGTGATCCACTAAGGGCAGCCGGGGAAGGACATAATTCTCTGGTCATTGTGGAAAGTATCGTGTTAGCCCTTGGAAAGAACGTTGTTGGCTAAAGCCCAACCTAACCAATTGTGTGTTTACTCTATCTGCTTTTCATCTTTGTGTTGCTTAAGTTTTTTTAAGTAGCATGGTAACTATGAAATCTCTCCCTTTGCATTTGTATCTAAATGTTTGTCTTATGTCTTATTCTCATTGTTTGTATGTAATAATACGTTATTTTTGTAGGAACGTGAAAGTAAGAGTTACAGAGGTTTGTAATTGGTTGTAGGAAATGTACAAATTGTGATATTCTTATTTTGGTCAAAGTGGAACTTTAACTTGCAAGCAGCCCACAAGAGTTGTGTTAAAGTAGACCCCCCATGGGTAATTCAATTCAATACACGCCCAGCCATCCCTTTCTTTTCAAATCTAGCTCATCTCCCCAGGCTAAGGTATGTTAATGTACTTAGCAGACTATCTGTGTGTCCCCAAGTGTATTTCACACCTGCTTCCTGCCGTGTCACGGTGCATCCCAGAGATTTTGTGTCCCTGAGTAAATTAATTTTCGAGGGTCACTTAATGGTGATAAGGGTAGGGCCTGACTAGACCTGATGGTGAACCTGAGGAGACAAGGGGGCTGGAAATTCGGAAAAATTGCATTTTTTGTTTCATTAGATCAAAGTGGGACTCTCAGTGGCCATTATATTGTTTTGTTTTTTTGCGTCATTAAAAAACAGTGCATCTTTTCTTCCTCTTTGTAATGAGAAAGAAAAGGGGGGAGATAATGGTGGTGAGAATGACAATTTTCAAACTTACAATACTAACCTCTCTAATTCTAACCAAGTTTGTGACCTAGTAGGACGACATGGACCATACCAGGTTCAGCTGACGACACCGACCTCCCTAAAGCTTGAGGGATGAGAAAACGGTATCCATGCCAGCCACTGCAAGAAGCTGCTCAACCACATAAACGACTGAGGAGTATCTTTTTATTTACATTATTTAGCTTAATGTATTTTAGCAGGGGTGACGATAAAACATCCCAACTTGTTTTTTTTAAATGCACCTCCAACGAGCTAAAACAGTGAACAGGACCCACTGCTGTGTACACTCTAGGCCCCCACCGAGCCTTAATACCCCGGCAGTGGCAGCAGTACATGACATGGATGTGTATGTACATGTATATATGTATATATATGTGTGTGTGTATATGTATGTACTGTATATATATGTGTGTATATATGATGTTCATATTAGTAAAAAGCAAACATAAGGAAAAAAGTAGCAAAGATCTCAAAAAGACACAAACTAACTTAACAATACATTTCTAGAAGATAAAATTAGTTACAGTTTCAGCTTTAGCTCTGGTTCTTGCCCCTCCCCCACTAAACCAGCATGGGTATCCGGACAACTAAGTGGCCCACACGTGTGCTTTAACTTTAAGTTTGGTAAGAGGAGTAGTTTTGTAGGATCCACAGTTTGTGAGAAAGGTACAACAGTCAATCTTATGAATTAGACCCCCAGCCTTCTCTAGTAGCACCAATAGACTAGATGACATCTGTTGGTAGGAAGAGTGTGACATACAGACTGAGGGAGGAATCCCCCACACTGTCCTGTTATTGCACAATGCAGGGGACCATTAGAGTCCCCCTGTGCGACTCTAACAGCCCCTACTACTTCTTATGCCGTTCCACAGCTTATAAGTTAATACCCCCTAATGCAAGCATGGTGAAACTCGTCCCAGCATCTTAAGTCGTGGCCGATCGTTAGGATTTGATGGCGCGAGAGAAGGTAAGAATGGCAGGGACAGTTCAAAGGGAATTGTTAACCAACTCCAACAAGGCCTGGGCATGGTTTCCTGCTTGGACAGGGTGGGGGTTGAACTTAGGAAACGATTGAACAATTTCTCATCCATTGTGGATGGGGTGTTTAATGAAACCGTTGAAGCTGTGAGGGAGATCTCACAGGAACAGCGACAGAGTCTATTACAGGAAAAGATGACCCTTGATTATCTTTTAGCACAAACCTGGATGACAGGCACTAGTGACAAGGTCCAAGTCCATATGGATAAAGTTAGGTCCCTACTAGGGAGAGCCAGAGCTATGGCCAGTGAAGGTTAGAATCCTTTCTAAAGGGTTTGGGAGATTTTGGAGAGTTCTTGTTTTCCATCGGATCCTGGTTGAAGGAAGTAGGGGTATATATACTCATGTTGTTTTGTTTCTATTCCTTCTATATGCCATGATGAGATGTTCCTGCTGCCTGATCGATCAAATCACCAAATGTTTCATTTTTTTTCTTTTTTGATTGGACTGGAGTTCGTGTTTAGAAGATGACACGATTCATCGAGGGACACATGGGAGCATATGACAAGAGGAGGAACTGTTGTAGAAATTTAGGATGTGTATTATGTATTGTCACAGTGTCTCCCAGTGTCGGTTTAACGATATTCTCTGTGTACAGCGAATATGGCTTTAACCGATATTGAGGAAAGGCCATTTACAATGGAAACCTTCCATTGTTTGATAATTACACGCTACCCGCTCAATCATCCCGGCCGGCAGGCGCTCTGAGCGGTCAACGCTGGAGCAAACGCTGGTCCGGATCTTTGAGGTGCAATGCACATTCTGTGGCGCGGGTGTATTACCGTCAATCAGGGGGCCCCTGTATTAAGTACAGATCGATCTGCTTGGCGGCAGTTTACTTGCATTATGGAATTAGTATTGCCTTTTATGTAAGGATAATGATCTGTAAGCTTTCTGTGGCATCTGATCAATGTGACAGAGATCTACAGCTATATTCCTTTGTGTTGTAATTTACCCTTTAATGGAACAGTAGCATAATTGCTGTGGAATATAGTTCATAGAGCTGTATTTGATAGTGATTCGTTGTAATTGGCAGGTTGTGCATGTATGGTGGGTTGCTTGGAAGGCCTCTGTGAAGATAGCACATGGCTTTCATTGTCAGCTGTTTCTCATACAGGCCAGCCAACCCCCCACCCCATACATGCATGCCTTTCCTATTGTATAGTTTGAATATAAACAAGTGTGTCATTGGTTGGTGGTTTTGTATTTGAGCTCATGTCATGTGACTGTGCCTTGTAGGCTGATTGGCTGATTGTGAAGCCATCAAGTCCCTTTTGTTATCCCTGTTTGACCAGTATAAATAAAGGCTGAAAAGCAGAGTTCAGGAGGACAATCCCTGCGAGCGGCCATGTGAGCAAAGCAAACTGTGTCTGTGTCTGCTTCAACACAGGTCACTCAAATGCATTATGCAAAAGAGCTGAAAAGTGCGCTTATTAGCGCAGGCAAAATATAATGCATACAAGGTATTATAATTTCCCTTACATTGGGTACCTGCAAATTAGGCATTACGTCCACAAAATCACTGTTGGACTGGCACAGACCGTATACCCCTTTGAGGCTATTTGCAGCAGATTAGAACCCCAGAGACACCTGATCTCTGAAATTATGCTAACATGTTCGTGAAATTTGATCCTAAACAGAACAGAGAGAACTGTCAATAGATCTGTCTGCTCTCGAATGGGAGCACATATTCACTCATATACACAAGGGCTCGATCAACGTCTCGGCCCAGAAAAACGGGTTCAAAATGTTATTCTAAATGGTATCGAACACCAGATAGATTGCACAAATTTTACCCGTCAGTTTCCAAAAACTGCTGGAGATGCAAAGAAGAGGAGGCTACGCTCCTCCATATCTGGTGGTTGTGTTGGCTGATCCAGCCTTACTGGAAGAAAATCCATGACCTTATAGCCGAAATTATGACTTTCTCTCTGGACTTCTCCCCGGCCCAATATCTTTTACACCATACTTCCATCTCACAAAAACAGTATTGCAGCTCGTTAGCCCTACACCTATTTAATGCGGTCAAATTATGTATCCCCCTTCACTGGAGGGACACAAAACCTCCTACGGTGGAGGAGTGGATCAAAAGGGTGCAAAAAATTGCAGAATTGGAAGACCTGGTTCACCAAGCTGGAGACTCCCCCAGAAAATTTTACAAAATGTGGGCTTGTTGGCTAGAGTTTATTAATAGGAGATGTGACCCATAACTGACCCCCTAACTATAAGACTAAAGGCAGACTCCTTTGTATAGAGTAGGGGAATGGGGGATGGGAGAGGCAGGGCCCCCTTTTGCTCCATTCTGTCATCCCCTCTGACAACACTTCAGAGGCTGTTTTTTCCTTTCCCTCTTTTTTTTTATTCTTTCTCGTCTATCACCCCTCCTCCTCCCTGTCTCCCCCCCCCCCCCCGTTTCCATCAAGAGAAATATAGACTATCACTATTGTTAAAACCCAACTCTGCATAATTGAGAGACTGAGGTTCGGGAATCCTCCGTGAGCTAGTTCGGGGCATGGGGGCGATGGGTGGACATGCCACCGCCATCCCACAGAGTGTTCCCATTTGGGGTGGGGGGCGGTTCAATGGCTTGTCCGTTTGTCTGCCAGGAGGCCTCGATATACGCCCAGTGGCCAATCTCCCCATACCTCCCCACCTCAGGTCCTGCAATCAAAGGCCTATATTAATGATTCACTGCAGACTTCCGGCTACTATCAGTATTACATTATATTCGTATTCAGGTATTAGGGTGTATCTTTTGATATACTGTACAACCTTTCGTATACTGTAAAATCTTTCATATGCACAATTACGTTTGTATTTCTGTATTTTTTGATATCTTTACCCTTTTACACATCAGGACAGGAACTCTTCCCACAGAATGTCTGTAAGCATATGTGTGTTTCTTGCTGTTTACTTCAATAAAAAAGATTGAAACAAAAAAACTTTCAAGATGGCAACAGCTTCACTGACGCACGTGCGGTCGGCAGGGCTCCCAGGTTCCACTGGGCTCCTGCGTCAGAGCGTGTGTCATTGGTGCACATGCGCAGTGGCCGTGTCACGTCCGCAATCAGCCGGCTGGGTCAACGCCGGCTGATTGGAGTTGCCCTATTTAGAGGGATGCCGTGGAGCGATATGCTCACGGCACCCCACTCCCTTGATGGGGGAGAACACGGCAGGTGGATTTGGGATATCCAATAGGTGAGAGGGGATCTGTCTAGAGGAGTCACTAGGATCGCTTAATAGCGTTCGTTTGTGCGGGATGGGGTTTTTCATCGATTAAGTTTGTTTCTCTAATATGGTGACAATTTTTTAATTTTGTCTTGATGCATTAGGCCATCCGTTTGGAAGACTGAAGTGGCTGTATATCCATTACTTTGATTACATTGTGGCTGTGAGCCTTATATCTGACCCACACCTCTGAGACATTTCTGGAGCATTCCTAGGGAATCTGTGTCCTGAACCTAGGGTTATCCCGGGGATTGGATGATTATTCAAGGTAACAATACCACATTAGTATTTTCCTTGTTTTGGCTTTTTAGGCAACAAAGGAGGTCCCAATATGGACCTCCTAGGTGTTGGGGCATATGTCCCTATCACCATAATATTTATATTTAGATTACCCTGCCTCCTCTATGCTCTACCCCCTCTCCCCTCCCAGAGGCCATTTAGCCCTTCAGCCCAAAATGATTCTGGGCCACCCCTTTACATGTGTCCCTCTTGTTTTATTTTCCTTTTTCTTTTTTTCTTTTTATTTTATGACACATGAATAATTTGCCCTTGTGTGTTATTATTAGGGGGCTCTGACAATGTATCTTCCGGTTTGATTTTTAGATCAATACCAATAGGGACCTGGTATGCATAACCTATAGGACTCACTCTGCAGCCTCCATTCAGGAGCCGGATGCGGTCCATCCTCCAAGTGGGGTGTTCTCCCCACCCCCTCTTTTCATGTGCCTCCTTCCTAAGCTGAGGGTGCTTTATTTAAGACAACCCATTGATATGGATAACAAAAAGACTTCATCCTTACCACATACAGGTAAGATATAATGGTTTCACTGGAGATATACCCCCCTCCTTTTTTTGAGGAATTAACCTAAACATATGTATTAATATTCTGTACAACCCCTTCTCATTCTCTTTATATGGTATACATTCAGCTATGTCAATATTATAATAGATATGCACCGATGTGGTTTATGTGTACTTGTCGCTTTGATTAAAATGTTAAGATGGCGCCGGCTCGTCATCCACACCAGCACATACTCTCATTGCCCAGTCACCTAATTCAGGATTGAAAATGAGCAATACAGGCTCAAAAAACAATCCTGGATCCTACCCTCCTACAGCCCCAATCTGCCAGCCCTGCTAAAGCCAAATTTAGGGCAGATGGCGGAGAATACAGCCCAGTACCCAGCACAGGCACAGAATCTGAGACAAGAGAACTCCCTGACTCTATAGAAGAATTCCCCATATCAAACACTCCACTGATTGATTCAGTGCTGAAAGACATGCTGCTCTCTCTCAGAAGTTCGTTGCAAGCAGACATGGTCTTGTGCATGCAAAGGTTCCATAGTGAGATACAAAAGGTGGAAAACAGATAGGACCATGTTGAATCAAAGATGGGGGAATTTGCATCAACTATCAATGACTTAGTGGATGCACATGACTCCAAGGAGAGTGAAATGGAGGCCCTAAAAGCCAAATTAGCAGATATGGAGGACAGAAGCAGAAGGAATAACTTAAAAATTACAGGAATTCGGGAATCAGTGCAGCAGGGAGAACTCCGGACCTATGCCACTAGCTTATTTAAAGGGTTAATACCAGAGCTTACAGATATGGATATAATCATTGACAGAATACATCGTCTGCTGAAACCAACTTACCTCTCTGATCAAATCCCAAGAGATGTAATTTTGCGCCTGCACTTTTACCATATTAATGAAAAGTTAATGGCGACAATGCGCAAGGGAGAAAATATACCCCCCCCACAATTCCAGAAGCTTCAATTCTTTGCAGACCTTTCGCAATACACCCTACAGAAGAGGAAAAGCCTCAATACCATAACTAAAGCTCTCAGAAACCACAACATTGGGTATAAGTGGAGCTACCCCACAAAAATAACAATTACTAAAGATTAGAGTTGAGCGAACCCGGACTGTAAAGTTATATTTAAAGTGACACACAGACTTTACAGATGTTTTCAGAACAGATGTTCACTTATTCCCGGCTATATTTAAAGTGACACACAGACTTTACAGATGTTTGCAGAACAGATGTTCACTTATTCCCGGCTATATTTAAAGTGACACACAGACTTTACAAATGTTTGCAGAACAGATGTTCACTTATTCCCGGCTATTTTTAAAGTGACACACAGACGTTACAGATGTTTGCAGAACAGATGTTCACTTATTCCCGGCTATATTTAAAGTGACACACAGACTTTACAGATGTTTGCAGAACA
>BLSH010043658.1:210484-223927 GCA_018402905.1 Glandirana rugosa
ATCATCTGTAGGGCTCATACTATTTCAAACTTTGTTCTTTAGTATTTAATATTAGATTATTTATTGAGAAATCATTTCACGTCCCCTCTGTCCCTAGTGGTTTGCCCAGTGCCCTGCACGCACTTTTATATTATATATGTCATTCTTTCTGCCTGGAAACTTGAGAATGTCCATGGCAACCAAAAAGTGTCCCTTTATGTCAAAAGAGGTTTTTGATCAGCTAGAAAACAGCGATAGTAAATAAGAATCATTTGCAGAATTGAGTGATACTGATTTTTGGGGAAATTTATCATCAGACACTGAAAGTGACGACAGCGACAATTCTGCAACTGAGCAAATTTCAGTGTTTTTGATTTAATTACATTATTGAATACATTTTATTATGATTATATTATTATTTTTGATAATATTTATAGTTATTTATTAGATTATAATTTATGATTTCTTGTTTCAAACTTTATCATACTCGGGATGTCTACTAGACTCTTGTTTGGACAGATTTAAGTGAGTTATTCCTAATAATTACAGGCCTTCAATATAAAACACCAAATTTCTATGCAAAACAATGCACCACTTTTAGACGCAAAAATCTGACATAATCATACCGCCAGGGAGGTTAATGAAGTGACATAGAGCTGCTGGTTGGTTTTTTAAAGGTAATGCAATATACTTTGCATTAACTTCATCACAAGGCAGGTGCGGATAAGTTTATAGGACATAGAAATATATATATATATATATATATATATATATATATATATATTATATATATATTATTCTTGGGTTATGCATTTAAGCTGAGGGTAATATGTGATATTTACCCCCTGCAAGGCTGCAAACTAAATTGAGAGATTACATTTTTACACCAGCTGTTTCCATTTATGATAATAAACCATGTAGCATGAAAAGCCAAAGGCAGTCTGAGGAATCCTTTGCCCACTCCAACTCAGCAATCAGTCCTCATAAAAGACATCACAGTTGGAGGCATGATTCTCACTAAAATATAAGAACTCTAAATATATGTTTTTCCAATTACTTGAAAAATGTTTAAGCAATGTAATTTATAGTAATTCTTTTTCACCTTCCTATACCAAAACTATATTTGTTTTATTTTGTATGGTGTTAATTGAGTTAAATTTGAATTAAATTACGTTAAACAGAACCTCAAATATGAAGGATATAATCAATATTCCTTCTCAATTCTACCTAAACATTATTTCTATTTTTAGGAAGTACATGGAAAAAACTATATCACATATTTATCTACAATATAATCATACATACCAAAAAAAAAACATTTTCCCATGCAGTGGGGTTGTGCCGGCACTGCAATGGTAAATTCCTCATTTTGTCTAGGGGTGAGGTGAAAGCTAAAGCTGGATACAGACTATACAATTTTCTGTAGATTTTTTTCCTTCAGATTTACCAATACCATATAATACGAGGTCAGACCTTCATAATTTCAATTTGTATGCAATCAGGCTGGCTCTTGCATTACATGGCTTTGATAAATCTAAAGGAAATCAGACAAAAAAAGTTGTATGGTGTGTATGGGGTCTTAAGGCCCATACACATAGTCCAATTATCGGCCGAAAATTTTTACCACGAGAAACACCGTTCCCCCACGGTCCAGTGGTGGATTGTTTCTGGTCTACGGAGTCTGCTGTGGGCTTGATTAAATCAGGAACAGTCCACAACTCAAGACCACTGAAGCACATGGGTGCAAGATTGATCTTGTGCTGAGAGGATCAGAGGATTAGGTAAATAAATCTCCTTTCCCCTCTCCCCTAGACAAAAACAAGCAATTAACCTGTGCAATGCAGGCACAGTTCCATTGCATGGGAAAACCATTTTTTGCCTGGAGATGGACATTTTAAATTTCCTATCAATAATGTTGATTTTACCAAGCTTTTACATTGGATGTTTTTCTTTTCAGTAACCATTGTAAAATGTACTTCATGGTATATATCAACAAGAGAAGTTACTAGAAATGAATACCAGACACCCATCTATGGTATGGATTTTATAAGGGAACTCCAAGATGTTTTTTTGCACAGCATTGATGGTTTACACTGGATCTATGGTGCACCATAACATCAAAGCAAACTTGAAACTGGGGATAACTATATGTTTCAAAATGTTTCAATTGAGGGAAGTAGGAAACAAAAAATGGCAATTTGAGTGAATGTAATTGCATATGTACAGTAAAATAATTGATTTTTCACCCAAAGGATATTTGCAAATTAAACATTTTTGACAAACATTATTATGTGATGAAACGAGAAGTAAAGTTAAAATAAAACATCCATATTAGTAAATTGTGCCTGTGTTAGTGTTATATTAGCACTAGTGTAGCACTACCCCCCCCTAAAGGGCCACTGGATTTTGGGTCTCCCTATTTACGCACAGCCAGGCAATGTGCATTTTTCAGCTAAGTTCAGCAACAACTTGGTGGACAACTATTCTTTGTACAATCTGCAGCAAAAATGGATACTAGACTGTACTCCTTCCAGAATAAAGTCATCCCTTAATGGATCAGTAGCAAATATTAGACATATGCAATTTGTTTCATTCCCGAATTGAAAATAGGACAAATTTTTGTTTTTCAGAAATTCGGATGTATTCAAATTTCCAAATTACAATAGTACCGAATTTCAATAAACCCGAAATAACGGAAGAAGAAATTTGGATGGAAATTCTAATCTGTTCGAATAGTTTTCACATCGATTTGAATAGTCTTTGAATGAATTTTGAATAGTCTTCAAATTTTAAAAGTTTTTGGAATCAAATAGTTTTCAAGTTTGAATTCGAATAGTTTTCCAATTTTCAAAGAGAATAAAACAGAATAGAAAAAAATATAATAGAAAAGAAGATAACAGAAAATAAAAGAATAAAATATAATAGAATATTAATGAACAGAATAAAATAGAATACAAAAAGAATTTAATAAAATAAAGAGAATAAAACCATCTTCTGAAATTTGAATTTCAAATAGAATAAATTTGACTTTGAATAGAAAAGAATAGAACAGAAAAGGATAGAATAGGATAGAATAGAATAGAATAGACAAATAGAAAACAACAGGATTAAAAAACAATGGAATAGAATATAAATAATATAACCATTTCCCAGAATTCAAATAGAATCAATTTGAATTTGAATAGAATAGATTAGAATAGGAAGATGGTTATATTCTTTCTATTCTATTCTGTTGTTTTTTTGTCTACACTATTCTGTTATTTTCTATTCTATTCTAATCTATTCTTTTCTATGCTATTTAAATTTGAATTTCTATTCTATTCTTTTTTATTCAAATTTAACAAGCTGGTTATATTCTTTCTATTTTATGCTATTTTTTTAAATTCCTTTCTATTCTATTCTATTATTTTCTGTTCTTTTATTTACTTTTCTATTTTGCTCTGTTTTACTCTATTATATTGTATTTGTTTACCTACCTTTATATTATTTTCTATTCTATTCTATATTTTATATTCCATTCCTTTATTTTCTATTCTATTTTATTCTCTTTGGAAATTGGAAAACTATTCAAATTTGAAAACTATTAGAAAAACTTTTTGAATTGAAAAACTATTAGAATTTGAAACGTTTTCGAATTCGAATTTGAATTCTGAAAATTTGAATCAATTCGAATATGAATAAACAAAACAAATTCAGAAAACAAATTGAATGTGTTAAACAAATGTAACTAAACAAATTTATGTAAATAACGGATTGAAACAAAACTAAACTGCATATTTCTAGCAAATATCTTCTGGCAAGAGCTCTATGTCCCCTTTGTAAAAAATAGTAAAGTCCCAAACCATATGCAGGAGCATTGTGACCCCTTGGTACAAAATAGCAAAGTCTCAACTGTATGTAGGAACCAGTGGTGGCCCATCCATAGGGGGTACAAGGGCATCACCCCCCCCCCAAGCTAGTCACAAAAAAAGTGGCCCTTTAAGTGTGTCGGGGCGCCGGACACACAGCTATCTATGGGAAGCGTGACGTCCTTGCAATCACGTGATTGCGGCTGACAAGCTTCATTGGCTTTCTTTGGGGAGTCCTCTGGGCGCAAAGAGATGTCACCCGAACACTCCCCCACTCTAGAATAATTCTGCCTGTGGGGTTTGAGTGGTGCAGCCCGTAAGACATGAGCGGTGCCTTTCCGTGAAGCCACGGCGTCACTTCCAGTTTCCCCCTGGCACTGGAACTGGATAGCATGCAAGGCCTGAGCGTGCCTCCTCTCCAAGTCTGACATGTCTGACACTCTGACAGTGTTAGCTGGTGGTGGACTTCAGACTGGGTACCAGGAGCGGCCAATCACACTGTCCCTGACTGACTCCCAGTCCCTGTGTATTGCTGTTGGCTGAATCACTGGGAACCCCTCATTATGGAACAGCAGGTTTCCAGACCTGGGAATTAAACACAGGGATTGTGGGAACCCCTCATTATGGCACAGCAGGTGTCCAGACCTGGGAACTAAACACAGGAATTGTGGAAACCCCTCAAAATGGAGCAACAGGTCTACAGACTCGGGAACTAAGCACAGGGTTGGTGGGGACCCCTCGTAATAGGCACAGCAGGTGTACAGACTGAGGAACTTAGCACAGGGATGGTGGAAACCCCTCTTAATGGGCACAGAGGGCTTACAGACCTGGGAACACAGCACAGGGATGGTGGGAACCCCTTATAATGCACACAGCAGGTGTACAGAGCCTGGAACTAAGCACAGGGATGGTTGAAACCCCTCATAATGCCACATCAGGTTTACAGACCCTGGAACAAAGCACAGGGATTGTGGGAACCCATCATAATGCCACAGAAGGTGTCCATACCCAGGAAATAAGCACAGGGATGTGGAAACCCCTCATATTGGGCACAGCAGCCAGCAGGTGTACAGACCCAGGAACTTAGCACAGCAATGGTGGAAACCCCTCATGATGGGCACAGCAGCTAGCAGGTGTACAGACCCCAGAACTCAGCACAGGGACAGTGGAAACCCCTCATAATGGGCACAGCAGCCAGCAGGTGTACAGACCCAGGAACTCAGCAAAGGAACAGTGGGAACACCTCATAATGGCACAGCAGGTGTACAGACCCGGGAACTCAGCACAGAGATGGTGGAAACCCCTCATAATGAGTACAGCAGCAACAGGTGTACAGACCCAGGAACTCAGCACAGGGATGCTGATGAAACTGGGGTTATCCCAGTGAAACGCGTCCACGATAGGAACTGTATGGACGTGTGTCTCTTTGTCTCCCATCCTTGACCACCCCTTCTACTATGCCTATCTCCTGAAGTGACTTTTTGGTGCACTGCATGAAGCCATTGGCTGTGTTGGCTCTGTTGCTGCCGGAAGGAAGAATGGCCACACGGTGTGCTCTAGCCCTTCACCTGGGTTTGTAGCCCAGGAGGACTGAACGCTGTGCTCTTCCTCGTGGCACATACTACATTGCAGTGCCATTACAAGTGGGCACATTTGTGACCATCCGGTCGTACGTCCGTGACCATCCAGTCGGAAGTGGAGGTCGCTTGTCCGTGACCATCCGGGCGTACGAGAAGATTCGGCGTCTGGGGCCGTTTGGCCTGACGCGAAAGTCGAACATCTGTGGCCATCTGGTCGGATGCTCTGATCAAATGCAGGCGGCTGTCTGATTAGGAGGTGGAAGGTGCACGTCCTAGACCAATCTGGTCAGGCGGGGGAGACTGTTGCATGCACAGCTTTCAAGCGGAGACACCGGGAGGATTTCACTGTTAATACTGAATGGGAGAGGACATCCTATACGTAACTATAACGTTTTTTTACCTGCTTTTTCATTCACTACTTATGAACTGTAGTGTTTGTTATGCATCCTTGATGTCCATGTATATGGATGTGAATTATGGAATAATTTGCACTTGTGATCACTGAAGGGTGTGGATTGCCATTTTCTGGCCAGGACATGGACTATCAATGCCTTCAGTGTCCCAGGATATACTTATTTTGCTGTTCCTCTCTCCCACCAGGAATACTTTTTTGTAGATTTAGATCTCTCAATGATCTCCATTACCTATGCTGTTATTTGGACTCAGCGAGGGAGTCTGTAATCCGGATGACTCACCAGGTGATACTTTACCTATTCATTGCCAAGTTTGGTTTTTGTTATTGGTGAAGCGATCCAGTTTTTTTGCTCCTTCGCTCAGTCCAGAACTTATACTGTGGCACAAGTGATTGCATGCATGACACATGTCTAGACAGTGGTTTTAATAGTGACAACGTTGTCATGTTGGGGATGGGATGGTGAATGTCTGTTTCAATGTGAGTATACTACCTTTTTGAATTTTTGTATCTTCATTAATTAATGGAACTATTTTTATGATTTTTGTTGGTTTTGCCTTTTGTTTTGATATTGGATGGGTTAATATGTCCCAGTGACTCTAGCAGTGGTTCTTACAGACTACTTATCTTTTTGAGGGTGCCTTTTTTTGTCATGGTGGGAACCCCTCATTATGGCACAGCAGGTGTCCAGACTCAGGAACTCAGCACAGGGATGGTGGGAACCCCTCGTAATGGCACAGCAGGTGTACAGACCCAGGAACTAAGTACAGGGATGGTGGGAACACCTCATAATGAGTACAGGAGCTAGCAGGTGCACAGACCCAGGAGCTCAGCATGGGGATGGTGAGGACACTTCATAAGGGCAAAGCAGGTGTCCAGACCTGGGAACTCAGCACAGTGATGGTGGGAACCCCCATAATGGAACAGCAAGTGTACAGACCCAGGAACTCAGCACAGGGATGGTGGGAACCCTTTGTAAAGGCATAGCAGGTGTACAGACCTGGGAACTCAGCACATGGATGGTGGAAACCCCTCATAATGTGTACAGCAGCCAGCAGGTGTACAGACCCAGGAACTCAGCACAAGGATGCTGAGAACCCCTCATAATGGTCACAACAGGTGTACAGACCCAGGAACTCAGCACAGGGTTGGTGAGAACCCCTCATAATGTGCACAGCAGGTGTACAGACCCAGGAGCTCAGCACAGGGATGGTAGGAAACCTTCATAATGCATGCAGCAGCCAACAGGTGTACAGGATCAGGAACTTAGCACAGACCTGCAAGTCTGTGAAAAATCACAGACTTTAAAAATGCAGGCAACTGTCTCTTTATCACTTTGAATATTTCAATACGGTGCAGCATGAAACATGCAGTTTAGGAATCTAGGCAATCATAATACAAGAATGGTTTGATTCTCTGCAGAATGAACACATTTGTAAAAAGGTATGAAATTGTGATTTGCTTGATTTACAATTTGCTCATACACCACTACTTGCAGCCTCTAGTGGGTTAATTTGTTAGAACAACAATTAAAAACATAGCTACCCAACTTCCAGTTCCGGCGCCACATGACGAGGGAGTGAGAAGCGGCAGCTCCGGACCACAGTCATATAAAATCTGCTACAGATCCGCTACGAGAGACACCTGCTCGGCTCACCACCCCCCCGCCGCATCCCGGGTAAGGCACGGATGGACAGATTCGTCCTCCATGGCGGTGCTCCCGCCAGCACTCCGGCTAGAGCCGACACACCAGGAGCGGGCACACACGCGGCCAATATGGCGGGCGGTCACTGTACTGCTGCGAGCCCACTACCCCCTGCCGCCGCACCTGTCCCTCCCTGGGACGCTTCAGAAGCTCAGCTCGCACGGATTGCTCAGGCGGTGGCGGAGCTCCTCTCTCCCACGATAACAGAAGCAGTGGAGAGAGCAGTCCAGGCGGACATGGGACACCTCACAAAGCAACTGGGTGAACACACTAGGAGGCTGGGGGAGCTTGAATCCCGCACTTCAGAAATAGAAGATGAGCTGCAATCCTCTCATGGGACAGAGCAAAGGCTGGTACAAACTCAGCAGTATATTTTAGATAAACTTGATGACCTCGAGAATCGCACAAGGAGGAACAATCTCAGGTTTATTGGCCTCCCTGAAACCTATAACAAAAACGCTCTGTTAGACATATGTGCTACCCGCATCCCTTCAGCCCTGGGCATCGCAGGGCCCTGCACCATTGAAAGGGCGCATCGCTTGGGTCCTCCTTCAAATGACCGCCGCTCTCCCCGGCCGGTGATAGCAAGATTTCTGAATTATGCTGACAGAGTGGTGATCTTAAAGTCCTTCAGGAATGCTAAGTCCCTGCAAATTGAGGGCCACAAAATTCTAGTGTTTGCGGACTACTCACAAGAAGTGTCGAAACGCCGTAAAGCCTTCCAACTGATTTGCTCGGCTCTCTTCCAAAAAGGCATCAAATTTACATTATCATACCCAGCCACCCTGCGTCTCACCGACCATGCTGGCAAAGCAAAATCCTTCACTCTCCCTGCTGAGGCTGAAAACTTTCTCCTCTCTCAACTTCATATCCCCATGGAAACTCAGCAGGGGGGCAGCCCTTCCCCGTCTCATGATAGCAGGGATCTACGCAGCCCCCGGAAAGATTCTCCTAAAAGGCCCCGCTATTCCAACAAGTCCAAACAGCAACCCCCGCCCTAACTCCAGGTCTAATCAACCCTACCGACAAAGCTCTCACTAGGCCTCTCCATATTCTGGTTATTATACCTATTATATCCGCATCTTCTAACCCCAAGTAGGCCCCTCTAGCTTAATTTTGTTGATTGTTTATATCATACTGCCTATATCGCAAGATTAATGTATGTTTTTGAGTAACAGCACGTTTGTTCCTGTCTTATCTTTATGTTTTCTGCCTAGGCTCTGTTCAGTACATAGCCTTAACGGAGCTCCTCAGTACAAGACCGGCGAACCTTACCCGGATGTTACCTTTGTATATTTTGTATTGCTTTTGATGTTATATACCTATTGGGAGGACAAGCCTGCCATCCTTTCTCATCCTCTACCCCCAGCCCTTATTTTTAGAGACTCTGCTCTTCTATCCAATCGATGGCTCGCTTTGAGCTTCCTGGTGTCATATCACATAGACTACTCTCTTATAAAACCCTCGCCCACTAATCCTATACTCCAACCAGAAATAACATAAAAGTTACATCGTGGAATGTAAAGGGTCTTAGGTCTCCCCACAAAAGAATGGCAGTGCTCAGACACCTTAGGCGCTTGCGCACTGACATAGCCCTGCTTCAGGAGACCCATCTGTCCTCTGAGGACTTTTGGCGTTTCCAGAGGCTTTGGGTGGGCCAAGTATATGGATCACCCGCTGTTAACGGTAAAGCAGGGGTAATCTTCCTAGTGCACAAAAATCTCCCACTCCAATTCCTCTCGGAAGTGACTGACAGTGATGGTCACATATCCCTCCTTAGGATCAAACTTTTTAACAAAGAGATGGTTTTGGGCAACATATACGCCCCAAACTCTCCCTCTAAGATTTTTTTCCATGACCTGACGGCCAGATTGGCACCGTTCCTTCATCTGTCCCTGCTAGTAGGGGGGGATTTTAACTCAGTCATGTCCACTCAAGAGGATAGGGCCCGACCTGTACCCAATTCAAAACAAGAGCCCCCTGGCTCTCCGTCACCGCTTGCGCAATTCGCGGAAGCTACCCAACTTACTGATACATGGAGGCTGGACAACCCCATAGGGAGAGATTTCACCTTCTTTTCCCCCCCGCACCAAAGCCTATCGAGGATAGACTATATGTTTTGTAACTCCCTCATGCTTCCACTTTCCTCTGACCTAGAAATACTTGACATAGCTATCTCTGATCACGCCCCAGTGGCTCTCCAGCTGGCAGTCTCGGAGACACCAAGCTCACCCAGAATGTGGCGTTTCCCAACGCATCTAGCAGGGAACACTGAATTACTTGAGGTGATCCACAAAGCATGGACAGAGTTTCAAGACACTAACTCTGCACATGAAGGAAACCCTGTACTTTTCTGGGAAACTGCAAAAGTGGTCTTAAGGGGCAAAATCCTTGCTTTCACAGTATCCCATAAAAAAAGAACTACCCAGCAATACGACAGAGCCAGCATGGCCCTACGAGACGCCCAATTAGCCCTTAATAAACACAATTCCCCTGACAACAGGAAAAATTGGACGGAAGCAAAGGCCACCTTTGACAAATGGGCTGATATGCGTGAACTCTACTATTATTCCCAAACCCAACTCCAATACCATAAATTTGGCAACAAACCGGGTAAACTACTTGCCCAGCTTTGCAGAGGCCCTCACACCCCTACTCATATAACGACGTTAAGACGACCCGACGGCTCAACGACAAAAGATTCAAAAGAAGTTCTCGCTGTATTAGAGGATTTCTACTCAAACCTATATAGCGACGACCCCATAGATGAGGGCGAACTCATTCCTTGACAAAATAAATCTTCCCTCAATTGATCCCGATGACCTAACGGCCCTCAATGCTCCCATAACTGCAGAGGAAGTTACCCTCGCAATATCTTCACTTTCCCCCAACAAAGCCCCCGGCCCCGATGGGTACACGTCTGAATTTTTCAAATTAACCAAAGACTTTATCACCCCCACGCTGGTCTCCCTCTATCAGAGTATTCTGGATGGGGGCCCGTATCTCCCTACGGCGTTTCAAGTGCATATAAAGTTAATTCCAAAAAAAGACAAGGACCCTCTAAATCCGGGATCCTATAGACCTATCTCCCTTCTTAACCTTGACTCTAAACTTTTATCTAAAATTATGGCCAAGAGACTGGCACTTATCATGCCTCTTTTACTTCGCCCAGCTCAGGCAGGGTTCACCGTGGGGAGATCGGCAGCTTCCAACATCCGTAAGGTGTTGGCTGTACTGGAGGCGGCCAGGACAGGTGCGGCCAGGGACTCTGCTATTGTCACCCTCGATGCCGAAAAAGCATTTGACAATATCAGTTTCCGCTGGCTGGGACTAGTCCTCCAAAGAATGGGTATTATTTGCCCTTTTTCCCACTTAATTACTGCCATGTACAAAGCCCCATACGCAAATGTCGTTGCTGCTGGTTTAATTTCTAACAAAATCATGTTACATAAAGGGACGCGCCAGGGGTGCCCTCTTTCCCCCCTTCTATTCAACCTGGCCATCGAGCCCCTCTCTCGCTATATACTCTTCAATTCCAGCATTCATGGAGTGATGATCGGTGAACAAGAGATACGCTCCGCGCTTTTTGCGGATGATATCCTTATTTTCTCCTCGTCCCCCCATTCAGACATCCCGCACATTCAGGATATTTTCACTCAGTTTAGAAGATGTGCAGGTCTTAAGATTAACTTTGGAAAAAGTGAAGTCTTGCCACTCTTCCAATCTAGAACTCCCCACTGGGCGGCACATTCTGCCTTCCAGATAGCTAAAAGCCACAAAAAAAAAGATTGGTAGAACCCCAGCCTCTGTGTATCAGCTAAATTACCCCCCCCTACTCTTCAAAATTGGGAATGAACTTTCCCACTGGTCGTCCCTTCCCCTCTCATTATTGGGCAGATGTCACCTCTTTAAAATGATGAGCTTCCCCAAACTTTTATACCCCCTCCAGACTATCCCCTTATTACTAAAACATAAGGATATACAATCCTTGCACAAATCCCTCTCGACTTTCCTCTGGAGGGGCCGGAGACCCCGCATATCACTGTCAAAACTCCAACAAACCACCCAGTTTGGAGGTACCAACTTACCAAACATCAGAAGATATAACCTAGCATGCCTCCTTAGGGTAGCACTGGATTGGCTGGCAGGTAGGTCCAACTATTCTAACTATGAGCTAGAATCGACTATGGTTGGCCCAGATGGATTAGCCGCTATTCTGCATTGTAAATTTAACTCTCTCCCTCCCCACCTCAAGCAAAATTTGCTAATAAGGGATACGGTCATAGCCTGGCGGGAAACCAGAAAGGCCCTACATCTCCCATCCTCTTTATCCTCACACCTCCCCATTATGGGTCACCCCCTATTCAATCTACATAAGCAATATGCGGCTTTCTCCACCTGGGCCTCCCAGGGGCTCACTACATGGGCTCAGCTTTTTGATCAAGAGACCGGAAAGGCACTTCCTTTTGCAGACCTAGTGACTCAATTTAAGCTACCCCCCCATCACTTCATTCATGTTCAGCAAGCTATAAGTTTTGCCGTTTCTTTGCACCCTGAGAGGCGTAATAGGTTTAAACCTTCCTTCATTGACGAGCTGCTTAAGAGGGGCCATTATAAGATCTCGGACATTTACAGAGCGTTCTCCCAGGGCACAGCTGACTCTTTACACTTGTGTCCCGGCTCGACATGGTCAAAGGACTTTAATTTCCCGGATGGTTGCAATACCCCCCTGCTGGGATACATCTCTACTAGGAAACAGATCACCAACGAGTTCTGGAGAGAACAACAGTTAAAGATCCTACATAGAGCCTACACCCCCTTCGCTACCTCTCCTGCCTTACCAAAACCTTATACCTGCCCTTGGTGTGATTTGCACAAACCCACCCTGAAACACAGACTCTGGGATTGCTCTGTAAAGGCTTTGTGGAAGAGCTCACAAGCCCTAGCTCATAATGTCACGGGCCTCTTACCAACTGATGACCCAGCCTTCCTGATCTTTGGATATATGGAGGACTCCCCTACCCCTCTCAAGTCCACAAATTGCCAAGTTCTAAAATCACACAGAGCTTGGATCACCACGTGCTTCATGGCAACCAGGAGAGCCATACCGAAACAATGGGCCTCCCCCGTACCACCCACTCTAGACCTGGTCAAGGCCGACTTAATCAACCTTATGCGCAAGGACACACTGGACCATGCCTTATACCCTGCTAGCCATGCTGGTTTCAACAAAAAGTGGGGCCCATTCAGAAGTTTTCTCTATCATGGTACACTGCCACAGGAACCAAATGACATGGACTCTATGGAGGAGACTCCCTTTGCTTCCCTTTCTTGAATCAACCTTTCAATATTCATTTGAATATGACATCAGGACTCCAACTCAATTTCTCACTACAACAGTCACCTTGCTATATCATAGCCATTACGCATCTCTTTTGGAAGACCTTTTCCTCCACTCCCCCCAACTTTCGACTTAGAGTCAATCTCCTAGGCCCTCGGACCTAACTCGGTCCTATTCCGAACCTGCAGACACCTCTCTGCCTAGGAGACCATTTAGTCCTTGAGTCTCTGCTTAAACTTGTAGATTGGACTTGGCCGGATCCTTAGTCTTTGGGTACCATTCCCCCTTTTCTCATACTTGCCTGGCTATCAATGACATTTCCCGGATCCTCTAACTGAGATTCAGCTTTCAACCCCCCTCACCTCCTTTTCCAGAAGGTTTTCTCTACGCATTACCGATACTATATCGTTCCACTGACAACATCACTCTTTAACTCAACCTCAGGACTACAGTATAAGTTTACTTATAACTTTCCAACTAAGTTCTTTCCCTTCGTTTCCCTCAGAGGAGGTATCTCAGGTACAGTAAACCAAGGACACCGTCACATGGTACTATCTCTTTTGAAGACTTACCCGGGG